>BKCP01005294.1:1888564-1910207 GCA_008636005.1 Striga asiatica | reverse complement strand
ATACTTTTATGACAATATGTTTAATGATTTAAGAATATTTATACATCATTTTATTAATATTTATGTGAACTAAATAATATTTTATTATAATATTTATTAGTGTACAGTAAATATAAGGTTTTCAGAACTGGACCGTCATCGAAACGATCAAGCTATTTTATTAAATCATTTGTGGTTTGTTCAGATTTTAATTTATAAACATTTTAATATATATATATATAGTACTTTTGTAATAAATTTAAATAAAATGTGTTACTAAGATATCTAAACAATTTATAAATTCAAATGTTTAAACTAACTGATAAATAATTTATAAATCTCTATTTTATTTAAATATGTAATTTTATTTAAAATAATTTTAAATATAACAAAATTTATTTAGAAAATCGTGTTGATCCTACCAGTCCAACCGACTGGTGTTGACGGATTCGAGAGTAAATATTTTATTCAAGCAAACTAGACTGGTTATAAACCGATTCTTAGTCCATCCGGTCGGACTATGTCCAAACCAGTTTAATTTACAAACAATGGATAAATTATGATTAATATTATTTATATATTAAATTTATAATACAATCGTAATATTGTTTTGTCGTGCATCGCACGGGCCATGCACTAGTTCTATTGAAAAGAGAAGTTTACATCCCAGGACCAAAGCTCCAATGACTCAAGATAAAGCAACAACAGAGATCATTCACAGATGATCTTAACCAATACACCAAAAAATGTTTAGCTAGTTACAGGCAAAGATAACTTGAAACCCATAACTGCCAATGAAAATAACCAACTGAATACAAATGAAGACACACAAGAAATAATAAAAGAACAGTACATCAGAAAAACAGAGCTACCACTGAACCATTAGGACCTAGCAACCTGTCATTTCTTCACTATTCTTCTCGAGCAGTTCTGCAATGTGTGAATTCCCTCCAGTCCCCAAGAGCAGAAGTGATCACTGAAGTCTCTGGCATTTTAATGGTTTGGAATTTTCAGAGATTTCTGGACTTCCATAGCCATCATAAAATGTAAGTTGTAAGCTCTATTCTGTCCTCAGATACACTTCTTCTGTCAACCGAGCAAACATCCCACCACTAGTGCTTAAACTTCCTAGACCCTCTCAGTTCATGCCAGTAAACTGGTGCTAATTTCCTGATTTTTTGTGCCCTTTCACACTGAAACATAGCATGCTCCACAGTCTCATTTTCCTCCCCACACCATTGGCATCTGGGATCTATGTCAAGACTCTCTTTCTCAAATTCAAACTCATAGGTAGGGTATTTGTTTAACATTTCCAAAGAAAATGTTTCAGCTTCTGTTTGATTTTAAGACCCCAACTTTTTGCCCTTACTTTCTTTTCTATTTTGGCACTTTCACTGCCCTCAGCAACATCCAATTCTCTCAACTTATTCAGAACTAAGGCAGCATATGAGCTAGAGACAGAAAATTTACCACTAACATCCAAGTCCCACCACCATTTATCAGTTAATAAAGGATCTAGAGTGTTAATTTTCAGAATGGCCTCTACATCCTCTTGGAAAATGCATTCCTGTAGCAGTTCAATGTTCTAGTGTCTACGATCTTCCTCCAACAGCTCATGTACCCTTGTTATTGTCCTTAAACCACCCCTCATTTCTTCTAGGCAAACCATCTGGAGTCTCTGGAATCCAAGGATCATTCCAGATGTGAACATCTCTCCCATTCCGCACCTTCACCCTAAAATGCTTTTTGAATTTGTTTATCACCAACAACCAATTGCTCCATAACCAAGATACATTATAAGGGTTTTTAGCATGAAGCACAGAACAATTAGGAAAGTACTTTCCTTTCAGCACCCTATTCACTAGCAAATTTGGATGAGTCACCAACCTCCATATTTGTTAAAATGAGGGCCTCATTGAATAATTCCACATCTCTAAAACCCAAACTTCCAGCATCCTTTGGCAAAGTAATGTGTTTCCAAGATTTCCAGCGCACACCTTCATGTTGTTCCCCTTTGCTCCACCAGAATGTAGCTGATAGTCTAGAGATCTCCTTGCAAATGCTCCTTGGTAAGCAGAAGCATGACATGGAAAAAACTGGCAAAGCACCCAATACAACTTTCATTAACACCTCCTTTCTAGCACAAGATAGGAACTGATATTTCCAACTAACAAGTTTGGACCTCACAACTTCAAGAACAAACTCAAAAGACTCCTTCTTAGATCTACCAATTCCTATGGGAAGTCCCAGGTATCTGGTAGATCTATGAACTTGAATCCCAGCAAAACTTTGGCAAATCCTAACTTGAAGATCAGGCAGAACATTTTTGCTGAAAAAAATTGTTGACTTTCCTAGATTTACTTTTTGCCCTGTGAATTGCTGGTACTTTGAGAGAATAGTCAACAGAATTTGAGCATGGTTCTCATTTGCCTCACACATCACCAAGGTGTCATCAGCAAACATTGAATGTGATACTGGGGGACTTTTTCTAGCAATCCTGAGCCCTTTAAATCTTCCTCTCCCCACCTCATGCTGAATCAGTCTTGAGAAAACTTCTGAAATCAGGATAAAGATATAAGGGGACAGTGGGCCCCCTAGTCTTATTCCTCTTGAATAATTGATGAAGCCTTTCACATCTCCATTTAAATTGAATGAGAAGGAAGTAGAGGTAAGGCATGCCCACACCCAGCTCACAAATTTCGTATGAACACCCATTTTGAGTAGTACTCCCCTCACACATTCCCACTCTACTCTATCAAATGCTTTCTCCATGTCCAATTTGATAAGAATGAACCCCTTCCTC
Source organism: Striga asiatica (assembly GCA_008636005.1). Taxonomy (NCBI): domain Eukaryota; kingdom Viridiplantae; phylum Streptophyta; class Magnoliopsida; order Lamiales; family Orobanchaceae; genus Striga; species Striga asiatica. The sequence goes on along the minus strand of BKCP01005294.1, from coordinate 1,907,425 downwards.
CCTGACATGTGCCTGTTAAGGAAATGAACTGCTTCATGTGCAATGATGACATTATCCATTAGCTGTCTTCCTGGAATAAAGGCAGCTTGATTTTCACTAACACAAGATGACAAACAGTGTTTTAGTCTCAAAGTCAGGAGCTTAGAAATCACTCTGTAGGGGACTCCACATAAGATTATGGGTCTGAACTGCTTCAAGGACATAGGACTCAAACACTTTGGGATAAGGGATATCAAAGTGTGATTCCAGCTTCTGATCATATGGCCTGATTCAAAGAAATGCAACACAGCTTGACAGAATTCAACTTTAATAACATCCCAAAATTTCTGAAAAAATATAGGACTCATTCCATCCTGCCCCGGTGCTTTGCTCAGCTCAAGACTGAATAAAGCTTCCTTTATCTTATGCTCTGAAACTGGAGCAATCAGGGAATCATTTAAATTAGAGCTTATAGATGTTGGAATCAACCGCAACAGATCATCCTCTCCCCTTGAGCCTTCAGTGGTGAATAGATGCTCATAAAATAGCAAATATGCTTCTGAATATCTTCTTGATTATCCCACACTTGATTGTTGTCATCAACCAGCCTGGAAATTGCATTGTTCCTTCTCATTTGCATTGTTAGTGCATGAAAGAATTTAGTATTTAAATCTCCCTCCTTCATCCATTGAGCTCTAGATTTCTGAGCGCAGAAATATTCCTCAGATTTGGTTACTCTGTCAAGCTCCCTTCTTAGTCTCTCCCACTCCTCCCAATCTCTTTCAGATCCTTTTTTGTTCATCTCTTCAAGTTTTTGAGTCAGGTCTTGTTTGGCTTTTATCTGGTCTCTCCTGAATGAGGCACTCCATTTTAAAAGTGAGAGCCTTGTGGCTTTAATTCTTTCAGACACTTGGTACAAAGGGTTGCCAAATTGTTCTCTTAACCAACTGTTGATAGTGTTCGAACTGTATACTAAAATGTATACTCGGTTCGGTCTGCACGAATAGAATTTTATAGGGTATTCGATACAAAAATCAGTACGAATGTAAGCTCTACTCATGACTTTTATAGCATTAATGAGAACATTTACTCATTGCATTTAATGTTGCCTCTTGCTCCTTATATAGGAAGTATGAGGGCTTTATTACATCTCCATTTTCAGGTTTTCTTTTCTCTTTTTTACTTTACAAGATATTAATTAGATATTTAGTCACACCACATTTAATGCTATTGTACTTCTAAACACCTTCTCAATAAAGCAGACGAGCTCGGGCTGCGACACGTGTCCTTGCCTGTTAAGCGCCATTAGATTGGGGATTACTGAATCCAGGCGCATTTAATGCATATTGTACGGACTATATTCTGGTAATGATGGGTGTTAATCGGACACGCTATCTGTATCTCGCTCGGTCTTCATCCAGACTCAGTCCGTTCCATTGTTTCTCGCCCCGCGGACCCGAGTAGACTTTTAATTAATTTATTTTTTCTGGCCGTTCGTTTTTCACCCCGTACAAAGGCCCCCAGGTTCGGTATATACAAGAAGGATTGGGGCGGAATTTATTTACGGAAGCTGCTTCATACGATCAGCGGAGTTAAACGGTGTGAAGGGAATAAATTAAACGCCGTTTCATAAAAAGACGTGCCTTTTGAGACGTCATGGCCGACAATAACTGTGCTCAGAGACGTGTCACTACCGTATTGGCTTGGCGATATTAATGGCGTACACGAGACGCTTCATTGCCTCCGCAGCTTCAAATTTGAATTATTGCTCTCTATCAAATTTCAAATGTCTGTCTATAAATATCGACTTCCCTCACTTCAGAATTTTTTTTTTCTTAGTTCTGCCTTTGTAAATCTTCCTTGCACCCTTTACATTTCAAGCACGAACAGAGCATCCATCCGGTCGTCGGTAAGACGACCTTTCTTTCTTCTGATTTTTCTTTTCTTTTTAATGGCCTCTACGAAAGGATCGTCGTCTTCTCCATACGGGAGTTATGACGAGGAACAATATGAAGAGGCACTCCAAGGTGATACGTCCGGTCGCGAGCGGCTACCCTTTCCCAAAGAAAGTCCGGATGAGGACCTTAAGATTGAGTAGTCTATTAGTGGTGCCCCGTTGGGTTACTGGAGGAGGCCATACCGTCAGTGGCCTACGTCGAGTATGCTAACGCTGGCCATGCTTCCGAGTGAGATGACGGATGATAAAGTAATAAAGTTGGGCACTTCCATCCGGCTGCCAAAAGAGATCCGAGTGTGCGCTCCCTATCGGAGGGAACGGATTCATTGTCCGCCGCCCGGGTATATTGGGGTGGCAGAACGGTGGGTTGCGTTCGGATTGCGGTTTCCGCTTCCTAGGATTCTCTCCAAATGTTTACGCAATTGGAGAATCGGATTTGGCCAAATCTCCCCGATCTTGTGGTTGAGGATAATCAGCCTTTTGGTACTTTTTTACGAACGCGGTTGGGCATTCCCCACTTTTGATGATATCAGGGCCCTGTTCTTTTTCAGAGAAACCAGGAAAAGATCGGGGCAGTTTTTCATTTCAGTGCGGGATGCGAAATATCGGGACTTAATTGCCAAAGTGCCCGAAACAATCAGTAAATATAGGAAGTTGTGGTTTGGTCTTGGTCGTGGATGGCAGACTCCTCGATCGGATGGAGATCCGGAGAGATCCGAATTTTTCACCGTCCCCACTAGATTCGTTTCTAAGATGGGTTAGTTCTTTGTTAACGTTTCCTTGTTCGGTCGTTTTTTTTTTAATTGTTGTTATTTTCATTTATACTAACATGTCGGCTTCCTTATTTCAGCAAGAAGTTCGGTCGTTCCAGACTTGAATGATACATTCGTTCTTCGTTTAAATCAGCTCCTCGGTTTGGACAGTTCAAAAAGAGAGTGGCCGAAGCTGATTGACGACGCCCACCTATCTGCAGCCGGTCTTTGTTCGGGCTACATTGAGTCGGCGTGTTCTCCTGGTAAGTTAAAGGGGTTCCCCTCGTTCGTTAATGTCAATTATCATCCCCTCGCTCGGACCCTCGTAATCGAATGAATTTCAGCTTACTATCCGTTGACGTACTTCAGAGGCATCGGTTCGGATTCTGGGGCGAAGAAAATTTTTCAGAAATCTAGAGGAAAACAGGTTGCTTCCGGCTCGAAGAAAACAAAGGAAAAACAGCAAGAAGAAATGGACCGTTTGGTGATGTTGGAGAAAATGAGGGCGGCGGCGAAACAAGTGGTTATCGGGACGTCTGCCGAATAAGAGGTTGAGGTCATTGTATCGTTCAGGGATGAGGACGACAACCCACTGCAGGATACCCGTAAGAAGGACGCAAACGGGCGAGAGGGAGTGGTACCAGACCGATTGAGAAGAAAACTGGTTCCTCGGCGCCGGTTGAACAAGGTTCCATGATTGGCCGTGAAGAGCAAATCGAACAGACGGGTTTTTTTGGAGAAAATCAGGTGCACGTTCACCAAGACGGCTCAAGTACTTACCTGCGTATTGATCCGGCTAAGGCAGTTCGGTTCGAGCGTCTGAAAGGTGTCGCCGATGATTGGTTTGTCCGTTTTAAATCTGTCGGAATCCGCACGTCCCGAATGTGGACAAGTGGCCCCCACATGTGCTAGAATCTGCCATGGCATTGTTTATGAGCTGGGACATTGAGGCCGAGCAGGTGGCCCAAGGGTTGAGTCCGCTTGAGAAGATGGAATACTCGGCGGGTGCTTTTGCCCGTGCGACGTGCATGCAGGCGGCTACCATGGGTGAGTTCCGGAAGATTGCGAACGAACTCGTCTTGTTGAGGGCCGAACATGCTATCTGTGAGGAGAAGATTCACACTCTGCGTGACGATCTAAAAAGGGCTGAGGCGATGAAGTACAAGGTGGCCGAGCTTGAGGGCGAGATTAAAGTGGTCAAGATGGAGAAAGCGAAGCTGTTGGCTGAGGTCGAGGCCGCTACCAAACGGTTGGATGAGTTCACCGAGGAGTTATCTAAGGCCGGTCGCGAGAGAGATGAGACGGTGGCTGAAAGAGAAAGGCTCAAGGTTCGGTGGTCCGAGATGGTTAAGTCGCAGGGCTCGGCTGATGAGGCTTTCGAGAAAGGCTGTAAGGCTGGCCTGGATGACTACAAGAAGGCCTAAGACTATGCGGCCGACATCGACTTTAATGTTGCACTCGGTCTGAACTGCGTCATCCATGCGATGAGGGCCGGTGGAAAGAGCCTGGAGGAGTTGGAAGCGATCCGCGACATTAAATTCGAATGGTTGGGCCTGCCTGACGAGATGAAGGCGGTGGCTGTGATGGCGGATGAGGACGAGAGGACGTTCGATAGCCGTCACACCCGAGCGGATCTGACCAAGTCGGCCTCCGATACGACCGTGTGTGGCCCCCAGCTCGAGATGGTTGCTCAAACCGAGGGTACCGAGGAGAACGAACAGAACGCCGATACCGCACGACCGCCCCCCGCTTGACCTCTTGCTGCCCTTGTGTGATTGCTTATGTTTAAGATAATTTTACCGCTTTCCATGTGTTTTTTCTTAAAGTATTGAAACTTGTGCTGATGAGGATGGTTTATTCCTCGGTCAGTTTGTCGGTCTTTGAACAATTTAGCTTTTGCTCTGATTTAGATGGATGTTCGTTGTTTGTGGATGATTTTTCTTTTTGCTTCGAATTTTTGTTTTTTGTTATGCGAAGGATTGTATTCGTCGAACAGTTCTGTGTGGTTTACCTGCTAGTTTTTACTCATTTTTATGTTGATCGTATTTGAACTAGTGGGTCTTTTCCCTCAAAGAGTTTTATTCGTTTTGTTCCGGGCAAGTTTCATTGTTCGGACTTATTACCTTAAGGAGGTCAGATCATTTGCGTGCCGGATGGATTTTCGCCATTCGGTCGCCTTACCCTAATGGGGTCTCATGAGTGACGTCAAACAAAGTCATTTGTTGTTCGATCGTCTTACCCTACTTGGGGTTTCATAAATTACGCCGGACAAGATCTTTGTCATTCGGTCGCCTTACCCTAATGGGGTCTCGTGAGTTACGCCGGACAACTTTTTAATGCCCGGTCGTCTTACCCTGCTTGTGGTTTTATTCGTTTTCCGCCGAGACAGTTTTTTATGTGTTCGGTCGATATACCTTACTGGGGCTTTACTCGTGCCGGGCCAATTTATAATGCTCGGACTTATTATCATAAAGTGGTCGTATTTATTTTACACGCTGGACAAATTTATGTTGTCCGGTCATTAATAGTCTTCATTAGATTTGTTGAGGCGTCGGAATTGAAATAAACGTACGCATTTTATTGATAGTATTTTTTCAAGTACAAAGCATTCCAAGGGTATAATAGAGGAGTTCCGTCTAAGTATTTCAATCGGTAGGCCCTGTTCTTCAGCACGGCGTCCACTCTATACGGACCTTCCCACTTAGGCTTTAAAGGGCCTGGGTCGGGTCCGGTCACTCGTTTCAAAACTAAGTCTCCCAGATTGTAGAGTCGGGATTTAACCCTTGTGTTGAAATGTCTTTCCGTCACCCGTTTGTATGATGCGTTCTTTAACTCCGCGTGCGTCCGTAGCTCCTCTATTAGGTCCAGGCTCGTTCTTATCCCCTCATTGTTGGCATCTTCCTCAAAATTTTCCACTCGATAGGTTTTCGACCCGATTTCAACCAGGACCATCGCCTCTGAACCGTACACTAGCGAGAATGGCGTTTCTCTCGTCGTTGATCTCGGGGTGGTCCTATATGACCACAACACATTTGGTAATTCTTCGGGCCCAGCCCCCTTCGAACTCTCCAGTAGTACCTTCAGACCCTGTTTGATGATCTTGTTGATTGCATCCACCTGTCCGTTCGACTGTGGGTGATATGGAGTGAAAAAGTGATGTCGAATTCCCAATTCTTCACAGAACGAGTCGAACTTCTTTCCTTCAAACTGCCGTCCGTTATCAGTCACAACTGAGTGGGGGAATGCCGAAACGGCAAACGATCGATTTCCATAGAAAGTCGATCATCTTCTACTCGGTAATCGTGGCTAGTGGCTCTGCTTCGGCCCACTTGGTAAAGTAGTCCACAGCCATTATCGCATACTTGACCCCGCCCTTCCCGGTTGGCAGAGGACCAATCAAATCTATTCTCCATTTAGCGAACGGCCACGGGCTAAACACTGAAGTAAGTGGTTAGGCTGGCTGCTTCAAATTCGGGGCGAACGTCTGGCATCTCTCACATCTTCTTGCTAAATTGAAGGAATCCTTCTTCATGGTGGGCCAGTAATATCCCTGTCGCAGGATCTTATGCGCCAGGGCCCGTCCACCCGAGTGGTTCCCGCACACCCCTTCGTGTACCTCTCTCATCACCCGTTCGGCTTCTTCTGTATCCAGGCACTTAAGTAGGGGGGTCGATTAGCCTCTCTTGTACAATGTCCCCTCCACGAGTGTGTATCTAGCCGATCGGATTTTGAGGGATTTTGATTCCTTCGGGTTGGTTGGTAATTCGCCTGTTTCTAGATACGAGCGGATGGGTTCCATCCACCCAAGCATGTTAATCATCTCGTGCGCTTCCGATTGCCATGACCTGCTCGACATGAATGGCTGGTTTCTCTTAGTGCCGAGTGTAGACATACTCGATCTCGTCTATTCCCCGACTGAATGCCAACCGTGCCAGAGCGTCCGCCTGGCGTTCTCCGTCCGAGGAATATGCTCCAATTGGATGTTCGCCCTCTGTATCTTCTTCCGAGCTAGACTTAAGTACGGGATCAATCTGGATTCCTTCGCCTCGAATTCTTCCGAAATCTGCTTGACCAGTAGCATCGAGTCAGAATATACTCTCAAATTGGTCAGATTCATTGATTCGGCCAGGTTGAGTCCGGACAAGAGTGCCTCATATTCGGCCTCATTGTTAGTGGCCGAGAAAAGGTATCGAACGAAATGGCAATACAACTTCTTTTGGGGGCTGATTATCACGACCCCACCTCTAGATCCAACTGATGTTGCCGAGCTGTCGATGTACATTTCCCATGTTTCTGTCCTTTGAACAGGCTCGGCCCCGGTGGTGAATTCGGCTATGAAATCGGATAACGCCTGGACTTTGATTACTGTCCGGGGTCGGTATTGAACGTCATACTGTCTGAGCTCGACAGCCCATTTTATCATCCGTCCGGACGTATCTGGCCGATGGAGGATTTGCCGGATCGGATAGGCAGATAAGACAGTGATTTGATGTTCGAGGAAGTATGGTCGAAGCTTCCTCGAGGCTGTCACCAATGCAAAGATGAGCTTCTCGATTAGAGGGTAACGAACTTTGGCCTCGTGCAATGCCTTGCTGATATAATAAACCGGATGTTGATCTGAATCTTCTTTTCGAACGAGCACAACATTTATTGCGGTCGAACTCCTTCCTAAATAAAGGTATAACATTTCTCCTGGGATCAGTTTCTGCAGAACGGGTGATCGGACGAGCGTCTCCTTAATCCGATCTAAGGCTTTTTGACACTCGTTCGTCCACTCGAATTGCTTATTTTTCTTAATAGCTTCGAAAAATGGTTTACACCTATTCGTGGATTTTGAAATGAAACTATTTAAGGCTGCTAACCTACCCGTTAGACTTTGTGTTTCTTTCACGGATCTAGGAGGTTTTAATTCTAGTATCGCTGTTTATCTTATCGGGGTTGGCTTCAATTCTCCTTCGGCTTAATATGTACCCTAAAAATTTTCCCGACCCGACTCCAAAAGTACATTTTTTGGGATTTAACACCATGGAGTAATCACGCAAAACGGAAAACATTTCATTAAGATGAGTTACATGGTCGTTCACATATACGTATTTTACAAGCATGTCATCTACATAGACCTCCATAGTTCGACCGATCAGATTGGCAAACATCTTGTTCACAAGCCTTTGGTACGTCTCTCCTGCGTTCTTCAGACTGAACGGCATCATGGTGTAGCAGTATAGCCCTCTGGCCAAATAGAAAGATGTGTGCTCCTCGTCGTCTGGGTTCATTGAGATCTGATGATATCCCGAGTAGGCATCCATGAAGCTCATAAGTTCGTGCCCGAACGTGACGTCCACCATGTAATCGATGCCGGGCAACGGATAGCTGTCTTTGGGGCAAGCTCGGTTGAGATCGCTGAAGTCGATGTACAAACGCCACGTTCCGTTGTTCTTCTTTACCAGGACCGGGTTGGAAACCCAGACCGGATACTTTGCTTCTCGAACAATGGTTAACGACCAGCTTGGTCACATCACATTCAAGGGCTTCCTGTCTGTCCGGCCCCAGCTTCCTTCTCTTCTGCACCGTTGGTTTGAACGTTCGGTCGATCTTCAGGCTGTGACATGCCATGTTTCGATCAATCCCGGTCATGTCCTCGTGTGTCCATCCGAACACATCTGCATTTTCAATCAGAAAGGCAATTAGTCCAGATTCCTCCCGATGCGTAGTGCTTTGGTGCAGAACGGTTCGTCAAGGTAGATGATCTCCGTGTCTTCGTTGGGCTCTGCTCGGTCGGCTTTCTTCTTTTGAACTGGTCTCTTGGATCCAGCTCGTCCCTCTCCTCAACCGGCTCCTTGCCTGGACGGCGGCCTCGGTCGGCCGTCAAGTCTTTCTCCTCAGTCCCCTCGGCTTCCAATGGTACTGCCTTTCTGGTTGACCCCCCATCCGGTTGAACTTCGGCTGTTGTGACCGGCTGGGGAAGTTTTCTCCCTTCCACAACTTTGGTCGATTCCTCTCTCTTTCTCTTTCGGCCGTCTTGGCCTTCACTATCACTCTCATCCAGTTCTCCTTGGCGCTCATCGCTCTCCGTCTTTTCTCCCCTGGGCTCAGTCAGCTTCGGGTCGTCTTCCTTCATTGGTTCGGTGGGCAGTTGGCTTTCCTTCTCGACGGATTCAGTCCTCCGCTTGCCATCATGACTGAGTGTATCTCAAGCGACGGGATAGCCATGATGCATTCTTGGGCTTCCCTCTGTGTAACGCCCCACTTTTATTTGCCGAAAATCAGAACAAATTTTTCAAATTTGTTTCAATAAATACTTGAGGCGTTACCCATTTTCAAAACGGTTTATCAATACTTAACCAAATTTTAAATACTCAATCATTCACCAATACTTAGACAATCATCCATACTCAATTATCAATACTCAAATTCGCAATCCAATAATCAAATCATCCTAGGGAGTACACTCCCTATCAGTAATCCAGAAATCAATTATAAAGAAAACAATAATAGCAATATTCAGTTTTTGACGGAAGCCATATCGATTATTAAGACCACCACTCGCATCCCTTCGCCGTGCCCGCAACACTAACCTGTATCCATGAAGAGCAGGTGGGGATGAGCACAATAGGAAAATCGAGGTGCTCACCGCTATGAAATAATTAATATTCGATAATCAATAAACAATTTTAGGTATGGTTGCAGCATGTATACGAATCAATAATCGTCCCATCTCCTATCAATAATCAATAATGAGTCTCATGTGCACACCTATAGCAATAGACTACTGCCGAACTATATACCGAATGCCTTATCTAAGGTCTTACAACGAGTGTCCGGCCAGCAGGAGCAATAATCCACCCCGAACGCCAAAACTTGCGCATTGGCCTTACATACGAGGATCACCAGCCAAGGCTCACGCCCTGACTACCAACAATAATAAAGGAGACTACCCGAAGGTACATTCTATAGCTACGGGGATAACCGTTCGACGGCCGGTACAGCTCACATCGAAGGCTACATGGTCCACATGCATACATTGATCATACCACAACAATAACAATTTATAAAGGCATAGCAATTTCAAATAAAACTCACCTGGTAATCATAGTAGAAAATTTCACACAAAAGCGAGTACGTAGGCCGAGGGCTCGACTCCTCAAACACCTACATTTAATCAAGATAATCTCATAAATATATTATCTTGACATTTGCAATCATTAAAGACTCACACTTAATCAAATATAATGATTAAGGGATTTTATCGGAATTTATCGTGGACTTGGAACTCTCAAAATTTTTAAAAGAATTGACTCGGAGTATGAAAATGGGTCTCGGGACTCAAAATAATTTTTCTCAAATTTTTATAATTTTGAAAATATTTTTAAAATTGAAATCGGTATTAAAAACGGGCTTCCGGTACACAAAAAGGGCTTAAAAACCATTCTGGGCCGCGCTAGAAAATCTGCCGCGAAATGGGCCTATACACGCAAATTGGGCCGCAAAATCAGGCCTGCTCAATGTGCTGGACGCGGGCTGGGCAACGGGTTTCGCGGGCTGGAATGCTGACTGAAAGACGGGCCGCGAGCGGGCTGGAGCGGGCCAAGCGGCCCGCGCGCCTTTCTCCTAATATGCTGGCGAAAAAAAATGAAAAGGCTGCTTGGGGGAGGGGTCGAACCTCAGACCTCTCTCACGAAAGTGAAAATCGCAAACCACTGGACCACCGAACAGGTTGTGAACTTAAATGAAATAATAGATACTTAACTATAATATAGGAAGGCCTGCTGCAGAACTGAAATTCGAACAGAAGGAAAGCGAACAAGGGCTGCGAAAAAAATTACAGAGCTGCTACAAACTTCGACCAAATTCGACGACGACATATCCAACGACAATCGGGTTTTCGCAAAATCAATAAATTCATAAAAATCACGATTTACAGAGTTCGACATTTTATAAAAATCGAGTTTTCGAGCCGAATAAACGAAACAACATAAAAGACTCGAACAAAGCATCTACGAGCAAGACGACCCAAAACATTTCAACAAGACTCCGAAATTTACTCAAATAATCACAGCAACGTCATGAATTGATTTTTCAAATCGAGAGTTCTGATTTTCCACGAAATTTCACTATTCACAACAACGAACAAAATGAAACAATAATCAACGAAAAACGATTCCACGAGCTCGATTGAATCAACAACGATATATGGCACGAAAAATAAAACCAGGGAGTTCGATAAAAAGGTTATCCGTCTTCAGGAATTTCGAGATCGGAAAACGGTACGGCAGACGGGAATTGAACGGAACTCGAATCCTCTCGGAAGTTGGGGCTGGAACTCGATGAACAGCTGCTTGATGATTGAACAGAGATGCTGATCGTGAACGGGACTGCTGCGATGGGAGGACGCCAGCGACAAGTTGCAGGTCGCTGGAATTAATGGCAAAGGATTTTTTTTTTTTTTTTAACAGAGGCTCGCGCACGGAGAAGAGAGATATGATGAAAGGAATGAAGGGAATCTGGCTTGACCAAGTATAAATCGAGAGAGAGGGAGAACGTGCAAATGATCTTCCCAGAAAATCGCGACAGATTTTTGAAATGAGAAGAACGAGTCGCCGATAAGATTTTCCTCTTTGCTCAGAAATCACGTGCATAAAAAGATTGGGCCAACAAAATTTATGTCACAGCGGGCCATAGAGATCAACAAGGAAAAAGGCCTACTTAGTTTAATTATATTGGGCTGAAAAAAAAAAGAATGTGAAAGGGCCAAGATTTTTAACCACATGGGTCAATCATCATACTTAGGGCTCGATAGAGAATAACGGTTCGGATAATCTAACGCGATAACAAGAATTTCCGATCGATTCAATTGACGATAAATAATAAATAAAAATTAAGCGACTTATTAAATTAATTAGACGACATCTAATTAAATCATAATAAGTCTAAACGAAATATGTCGAGCAATAATACAATAGGAAATTATTTCAAACAATAATAATAATATTAGTGAAAATACAAATACACATTTTAATTAAATAATAACACTTAGACAATTAGGCAATTAATTACAATTTGACATATAAAATTATTTTAGACATTTAAATAATTTTAGCATTCAACAAAATATTAATAACAACAAATAAAGAATAATAAAAAAAATAATAATAATAAATAATTCTCAAAATTTTCTATAATCAAACGGGGCATTACACTCTGGTTGCCATAATGAACTCCCATTCCATGTTCGGTTGGAAATTTGATTGAATAGTGGAACATTGACACTGCCGCCTTCAGCTTATACAATGTCGTTCGTCCGAGGATGACATTGTATTCGCTGGTCATCTTCACCACTTTGAACATTTCCATGATCACTCGTCCGTTCACTCATCCTCCTCCTAGTTCGACTGGCGGCGAGATCTCCCTTTCGGGCAGGGTGGCCTGTCCATTAAATCTCGTGATTCGGTCGTTGCATGGACGCAGCTTGTTTTTGTTGATTCCCATTCTGAGGAAGGCATCCCAGTATAGGATACTCGAGTATGCACCTGTGTCGACCATGATTCGGTGAACGGGGATGTGGAAAATTGGGGCTGTGATCACTAGCGCGTCTGAATGTGGGTTGTCGAACAGGCGGGCATCTTCGTCTGAAAACATCACAAGGTTTGTGGGGGCAGGCTGCCATTCTCTCACTTCGGCACGGCTGACTTGGTGTCCGGTGCTATACGCTCGGCGCGCGTATGCTTTGACTTGCCTTCGGGATACTCCTGAGTCTCCTCGGCTTGTGTTGATCCTTCTCGTGGGTACGGTTCTCTCGACTGGTTTGTTGGATGATTCTTCCTCGTCCCGAACGGATATGCTTCTCTTCCGACGGCCCCTTTCAGATGTGCTGGCCTCGTCTCTTCGGTCCTGGCAGATTGTTAGGATCTCTCAGGGGCGCTCCCTTGCCCTTGGCTGGTTCGGTTCGAACTCGGGCTCTCATTCCAGCTCCAAACGTTCTTCATGTCTGGGACACCGGTTTCCTCCTTCGGCCCTTGTAAATCTCCTCACCTGTGGATTGTCAATCAATTTCAACAAAGCAGATATTAGACTCCAGCATTGGTCGGTGTTAAGGCCGTGCGACTTGGGGTACGCGCAGTATCGGGTTTTGTCCAAGTGCTCCTCGTCGGCCCGGAGTGGCTTTGGGTCCAAAATGATCCCATTGTTTTTCAGTTCTTCATACACGACGGTCGCACTGGCCGAATAGACTCCGTGATAGCTGTTTGTTAGCTCCTCGTGGTACTTTCTCTGCAATGCACGGACTTGGGCTGCTTTTCCCTCTTTCAGGGACTCCTTGAACGGTTTGTGTTCTTTGACTTTCGGTGGTGGCTCGGTTGGGGGTCCGAATGTCGGTACGGACATGCTCTCCTCCACGATCACATGATGTTGCGCTCTCATCAGGAATTCATGGTACGTCTGGAGTTTGTTCTGACATAGGGCCCGTCGAAACATCGAGTTCGGTTTTAGTCCCGAATAGGCTGAAACGAGCAGAGTCTCCTGGTGGCACGGTTCCATGTTCTGTACTCGCTCGTTGAAGTGGGTGATGTAATCTTTCAAACTCTCGTCGGCCCCCTGAACTATGTTGGCAATCGACTCCTTTGGGATTCGGCATGGCTGAGACCCGATGATGTGTGTCCGGAACATCGACTTCAGTTGCGGTCAGCTATGAACCGAATGAGGTGATAACGAATGGTACCATCGTTGGGCTTTCTCGCCTAAGGTCAGCGAGAACATTCGGCATCATAGGGCATCTCGGGCACCGTGTAGGTCCATCCATGAAGTGGATAGCCCTATGTGGGTATTCGGGTCTGAAACTCCATCATAGAATCCGATCTGTGGGACTTTGATCTTCTCTAGCAACTTTTCCTGCAAAATATCAAACGTTAGTGGTGATTCTGTCTCGGTTGAGGTGATCTCTATCCGTCCTCGGGAGGCTGTAATGGTTCGCCTTCGTATGACTTCTGTTCGATCTTGGGAGGCTGAGATGGTCCGTCCCATGCTCTTACGGCGGGATTCGAGTTCGGATAACCATTTTCGAAGCTTTCTCATTTTTTCTTCATCAATTTCGCTCGCACGCCGTTTGAGGAGTGTCCGTCTGAGGTCGATCTCGGCCGCATTCCTCACCGGTTGACACGGTGTGCATAGGAGTCTGTGACCGAATGGCTTTCGTCCGTCCTTTCTCGCTCGGACCGGGTTGTGGTCCTTGTGTCTTCCCTCCGACTTCTAGTGGTGTCTTCGCGGGATTGTGAGGTATGTCCTTGGACATCCGGACCTTTGTGGCTAGGTCCGGTGGCCAGTTCTCTTTTCGCCGGCATTTTCGGTGCTTGGGATGTCGATGGCCGATCTGCGTCATGAGGTTCGATATCCCTTTGACAAAGTTCGGGTCCTTGAAGAGTGCTGAGTAGTCCCTTGCGGCTGGTTAGGGCTACGCTGGTTTTCTCTTTCCTCCGATTCTTCACGGCGGAATCTTTGGCTTAACGATGATGCGGATGCTCGTGACATGTTGGGATTCATGCTGCCCTTCCTCTAGCGCCAATTGTTGATGTCTAAAAATGACCAACAATGTGTACGAACTGTATACTAAAATGTATACTCGGTTCGGTCTGCACGAATAGGATTTTATAGGATATTCGATACAAAAATCAGTACGAATGTAAGCTCTACTCGTGACTTTTATAGCATTAATGAGAACATTTACTCATTGCATTTAATGTTGCCTCTTGCTCCTTATATAGGAAGTGTGAGGGCTTTATTACATTTCCATTTTCAGGTTTTCTTTTCTCTTTTTACTTTACAAGATATTATTTAGATATTTAGTCACACCACATTTAATGCTATTGTACTTCTAGACACCATGTCAATAAAGTAGACGAGCTCGGGCTGCGACACGTGTCCTCACCTGTTAAACGCCATTAGATTGGGGATTACCGAATCCAGGCGCATTTAATGCGTATCGTACGGACTATATTCTGGTAATGATGGGTGTTGATCGGACACGCTATCTGTATCTCGCTCGGTCTTCATCCAGACTCGGTCCGTTCCATTGTTTCTCGCCCCGCGGACCCGAGTAGACTTTTAATTAATTTATTTTTTCTAGCCGTTCGGTTTTCACCCCATACACCAGCCATCTTGTACAGCTTCCTTTACTCCTGACCTTTGAAGCCATCTTTTATCAAAGAAAACCCGTTTTCTTTTTTCTTTTTTGAACTGTTGCCCTGGTTCATCTATCAAAGTTAACAATCTGTGGTCCGAGGAGCTTCTGTAAATACTCTCCACAATGGCATTTTGATTTGCAGCTAACCAGTCAAAGGAAGCAAATATCTTGTCAATCTTTTCCTCAATGAAGCTTTCATCTTCCCTGTTGTTGGCCCAAGTGTAATTATGGCCCACTAGTTGCACTTCCTGCATCCCCATCTGCGACATAAAATCATTGAAAGCTCTGAATTCCCAAGCAGCCTTCCTTCTGCCTCCACTCTTTTCCCTGGCATCACAAATCTCGTTCCAGTCACCTCCCAAGATCCAATTTCTTCCCCATCTTCCTTTAGTAGCTTCCAAAAACCTCCACTGCTGAATTCTCTCTCTTTTATCAGTGCTCGCATAAACAAATATAACCCAAACTGAAGGCTTATTATCAGAACCTGCAACCTCCAGTTCTACCCAAAACTGATTGTTAATAATTTGCTTAATATGCATATCATTGCTCCACAAAACCACTAGACCCCCACTTATCCCTTGAGGGTCAACAACAAACCATCTTCCCCTAATGCCTATTCTATTACAAACTGATTTAACAAACTGATTTTGTTCTTTTGTTTCTGATAGAAATACAAAATTTGGGTGGTGGAGTCTAGTAGACTCCTTAATATGGGCAACTGTAGAGGGCCCCCCCCAACCCTCTACAGTTCCACATCATAAGCTTCATTTATTCTGTGGGGGCCACTCTGGGCTGGCCACCCCCACCTCAATAGAAATATTCTTCAGCTTTTTGCCTCCCCTTGAATTTTGCTCATTAGCTTCCTCAATCTCATCTTCTACAGATAATGATCTTTTCCTGCTTTTAGGTAATGGCTCATCCTGTTCTGTAGGAAGGTTTATAACATTTCTGTTGGCTCCTCCTTCTGCAACATTCTTTCTCTTCCAACTTCTCTTCTTCTGAATTCCCTCTATCCTTTGGGTTTCTGATGTCTCAAGCATAACATCCAACTTCCTTTGGTAAAACATAGAGGCCTCTGTGTCCATTGCAATAGGAATATCCACTAAGTCCTCAATACTTGCCTTTTCACTGTCCATATCCCTGCTTTGCTGATGTAGTTCTAGGCCAATGTTTTTCGTCTTCTGTGTATCTAGATGCCCTCTCTCCATTTGTTCTGAGTTTTCTGCAATACTCACTTTTTTACCAGCTTGCTCTTGAATACCACTCTCTACTGATTTATTGCTAACTCCACCACTTGCTCACTATTGTTTGGCTCTTGATTATTGCTTGGTGATTCTGTGGATTGACTACCCGGGCTAAAATGAGGATTTAATCGCATTCCCAAATGTCCATCCAGAGCCCTTAACCATTCCCCATATTGACCTTCATGAAGTTCTCCTCTGTCTATGTCAGCATCTCGCTTGGGGCAACTTCTCTCCAAGTGTTCAATAATTCCACAGTAAAAACATGTATTCACCAGCTTTTCATATTGAAATTTAGCCAAAACCTTGACTTCATTCAGTTGTAAACAATCTACCCTTGGTATTGGTAAGCTAACATCAATAACCACTAACAATCTGATAAAGCTTCCTCTCTGTCCACTAGCTTTAACAATGGAAACCTTTTTAACTTGCCTGAACACTTTCCCTACCTTCAACCCAACATCAGAGCATAGCCAGTTTATAGGGATGCCATTTAACTGAACCCACATTTTCAGCTCAGAGAATTTCTTATGCTCCTCCATGAGTCCTTCCTCCCACTCTACTAATATGAGATATTGATTCTCAAAAATCCAGTTAACACCTTCAAGAACTCTGCGTTATCTGTAATATTTCCAAAAATGAATTGGAAAAAATTCATCTTCAGCTCCTTGACCTCCATAGGTAATTGAATCTGCCAGATGATACTCATTGCCCTTCTTATCCCAATCAAACTGGCTCGACGATCTCCAATGATTTTTTCGAATAAGCTTCTATTACATTCATCAGCGCTAATCTTAATATCGTCATCCTTCAAGTTTATAATGCAATTCTCCGTGACTGAGAGAACAATATTTTGGAATCGATCGCCAAGTCATCAGTAAAAGCCGCTGATTCTGGACCTCCAGTGACGTCAAATTCCATTTGAGACCCACCCCTAAATAACCCCCACTCAATTAGGTTTTTCGAAATGCGCTTCCCTACCCTCACTCAAATAAATCCAAGAGGAACAACTGTTTATTGTAAAGCTAGATTCTCACCCACCCCTTCCCGGATGAAACCCGCCTTCACAGGAATTTTGCCCTTCTCGAAGAGAAGACCTAGCTCCCCAATGAGAGAATCTAATACATTTTTGTTACAAAAAATGGGGGTTTGGGCTTTTGAAGATGCAATAATATGGGCTAAATTGGACTTTTCATCATAAAACGTAAATGAATTTTGTTTGGGTTGGTTATCCCAAACTATATCCTAAACGGTAATTGTACAGAGATATAGTCGGTTACAGTAAAAAATGGTTTGCTATTTTGGTAAAAACGTCACCCCTAGTTTTGTCTAATAACCCATCCCAAACGTGAAAAAAAGGGAGGAAAAATATAGAAGAATAGTAAGATCCTTCATTATATGCAGTAACTATGAAGTTAAAGAAGACTAAGCGCCCTAGGACCAGTGACGGAGCCAGGATTTTCACTCAGTGGTGCCAAATTTTAAATGTTAAATAACGAGTTTGTAGTTTACGTAAAAACGCGCATGTCATATAAAGTTGTGTTTACTTATAAATATAATGTACCATCAAATTTTTAAAAACATAGAATCCGTATCACCCTCAAACTTTTTTCTTTTAAAAAAAAAAAAGATTTCGTGTATTTATAATTTAAGTTTAAGATCTATAATTTATGAAAAAAAAATAAGTCTTTTTGTTCAAAATTTGATTTACATTGAACTTTTGCAACACATTGCATAACATTTTTTGTTGATGAGAATTTACCAAATGACCATTTTATTAATAAAAAAAATAAATAAAGTTGAAAATATGTTATTACATAGAAAAAGGTAAAAAGTCAACATACAAATATACAATCGATCAACATTCAAAAATCTAACAATCCAACTAAGTTCTAGGTTCAATAAATTATTAAATTGATTTACAATTAAGAGGCCGAAAGAGTAAATGATTATATCATTTTTAAAAATATATCTAGAAATGTAAAATATAAAGATTGTTAGTATACTTTTTAATAAATAAATGATAATATTACTTTAAATTAAAATAGCAATGAAAATAAATTTTAATTATTTATATATTCTACATGTTTTTTTTTTACATTTTTTATTCATATTTATAGTATTTTTTTTTATTTGTATATAATTATATATATAATGATTTTTAAGAAAAAAATTGAGAGGGGCACACGAGCTCCCTGGACCCCATGTAGGTCTGTCTCTGCCTAGACACAGGCGGATTGGTGCTGACCAATTGCAGGAAGCAATCTTTATCCACGGATGGGGAGTTCGAACCTGAGAAGAACCTGAGGTGCATTTTCTGCTGATTAATTTTAGATGACAAAAGTTTTCATGTGGCTCAAGAGTATGTAACTGCAGGAACCTGATAAGCAATTGAGTGTTAATAAACACCGCACCCTATTTTACTAAACACCGCACCCAAAAAATACCCTTTTGCCCTTATTAAAAAATAATAATAAAAAATTCAATTTTTAATTTCTTTTTTTTAAACATTAAAAAAAATCTAATTCTTAAAAAATGATAAATGTAGCCAATCCAAACATTCATTCTAACACAAAAATCGAAAAAAAAAAGATTCATAAAAAAAAAAATACAAAAAATTCGAACAAAAGAGGAAAAAATCCGAAAAAAATCCGAAAAAATGGCGGGACAATCCTCACGCACCGGGAAAGGACTCTCCAATTCACAAGTAATTTTTTTTTTTTTTTTTACATTTTTCGCGATTTTTCGAAAAAAAAAAAA
>BKCP01005294.1:1844265-1874016 GCA_008636005.1 Striga asiatica | reverse complement strand
AGATTCTGTGTGGATATAAACCTGCTTATGTTTAACAATTATCAGAATTGTTGATCTGGTGCTTTTTTCCATTGTATGCTCTTTTTATGGATGTTGCAAATTCTTTGACATCACTTTGTTCTCTTATGTTTTGTATTTTAATTATCTTCAAAACTTACTTACTTACTACCAAGAAAATCAAATGGGTTAAATGAGTTTCTTTTTATCCCTTCAGTGACGGGCCGGGTCACGACCAAGATCGACGTGTTCAGCTTCGGAGTCATCCTCATGGAAGCTATCACGGGCCGCAAGGCACTCGATCAGAATCTCCAGGACGATCAGCAGCACCTCGTCCCATGGTTCCGCCGCATGCTCATCAATAAAGAAACCTTCCGGAAGGCCATCGACCCCACTCTCGACCTCGACGATGACACACTCTCCTCCATTTCAACTGTGGCTGAGCTCGCGGGCCACTGCACGGCCCGCGAGCCCAACCAGAGGCCCGATATGGGCCATGCAGTCAATGTACTCTCAGGCTTGGCTGAGTTATGGAAGCCTTCTGAGCCCACTGACCCAGATGATGTATATGGCATTGACTATGACATGACTTTGCCTCAGGCCTTGAAGAAATGGCAGGCTCTTGAAGGGGACAGTGGCTTTGATGGCTCGTCTTCTTATATCGGGAGTTGTGATAATACGCAGACGAGTATTCCGACTAGGCCAGCTGGCTTTGCTGACTCTTTCACGTCGGCCGACGGGCGGTGAGGGTTTATGTGGTGGTTAAGTTTTACCATGCTTCACTTAATAATTTTGGTCAAGTGATGCAACTGGTGGGGGTTTATACGGAACCTCTTTGGATTTTGATGTTTTTTTTGTTGTTTTTTTAATATTTTATTGTTGTTGTTGGTTTTTTTGGGAAATGTTGAAAGGATGGATTTTGAAGTTTTGTGATTTTTTTGGCTCTCTTGCTTGGAATTGAAAGAGCTGGTTGGACTGATTTCCTTTTCTGTGCGTTAGATTACATGGTTTTTTTGTATTTGTAGTAGTTGGAAGTGGACATCAATTTGTTGTTTGTCGTATCCTGTATTTCATCATCTTTGGAAGCTTTGAACAATCGAAGTAGTTTTGGTAAGTTTGAGTCTGCACCCACTACATAGTTATGTTTACATAAAATTGTTGATGGATGATGCAATGTTAAGCAGTCCTTAAATTTTATTAGTATTTGAGCAAAGTCGTACTTTTGATACTGATGTTACATCTCCAATGATCACTCAACCCAACAAGGGTTGATTGGCTGTTCCGGTCCTGATACTAAGGGCAAATTCTATGTGGCTAGTACATATAAACTCCTGACTGACAGAAAATTCCTCCAAATGGACATCCCAGAATCCAACTCATCTTCACAGCTTCAATATAAGGCCATTGCTAAGTGTTGGAAGTTGATAATTGTGGGGAAAATTAAACACTTTCTTTGGAAGTGTCTTTCTGGAACACTGCCTGTGGCTGTCAACTTGAACAAAAGAGGGGTGAATATTTGCAATAGGTGCCAGATTTGTGGTGATCATACAGAGACACCAGAGCACATTTTCTTTCAATGTTCAAGAGCTCAAAGGCTGTGAGATATTGCACCTGTTCAGTGGGATGGCCTTCAGCAGTTCACCTACTCCTTCAAAGTTTGGTGGCAGAATCTATGTCTCATCAAACAGACTGAAGTGGTAGAGGCAAGAATCCAGCTCTCAACCTATTTTATCTGGTGGTTTTGGAAATCCAGGAACCTCTGGATCTTCAAACACTCTCTCATGCCTGAGCATATTGTGGTCAGGACAGCTCTAAAAGATTGGTTGGACTTCTCTTCTGTTTCATAGTTGTATTTGTTTAGCTTTTAGTCTGTATTTCTTTTTTGTTTTCCCTTTGTGGGTTGGAACCATTGATTCCTAGCTAGGCTTGTTAGCAGTGGGTAGGGTCATGAATTTTGTTATTGTGTTTTATTGCCATTTGGTTGTGTGTGTTGAGGTTCTAGAGCTTACTGTAAGTATCTCTCAGTTTTTATTTTCGGTCAGTCGGAATTTTCCCGTTGTAATTAGAACTTTGTTCTCTTTGAGGTTTATATATATCATCCCTATTGTTCTGGCAAAAAAAATTATATATATATTTTTTTATTATATATTGTATTATTTATTAAATATCTCACATCACCAGTCAATTATAATCTTACACATGTCAAATTATACTAGAGTTACAATTGGAGATGTTGTAAAGTTACATAAATTAAATCAGTTTAATACTCCCTCCTATTCATAATAAGTGTCGTTTTGGGAAGTTGCACACTAATTAAGAATAATTTTTTTGCCAATAATAACCCTCATTAATGAAGATAGAGATAGATATTTTTTTAAAAAAAAAAGATGAAGAGAATATGAAAAGACGTAGTGTATTTATTTACTGAGGGTAATAATGGAAAAATATGTACAAAAGATCTAAAACGACATTTATTTTGGTTAATAGTTGATAAAGCCAAAATGACATTTAAAAAGAATAGGAGGTAATACTATGTTTTCCAAAAACATCATTTTGATACTAAAATATGGTGTATTAATTTATACCGAACATATGTTTTAAAATATCTGACTTACAAAAAGCTTCTATAAGTACATAAAATTATTTGTGCTCTTTGAATGATACAGGGTTCGAATTCTAGACATGTTCCCGGTTACAGACCAGTTGGGTTTGTCAATTCGATGATTATTGTTTGTCAGAAATTCAGAACCTTAACCGTCAATTCGTAGTGAGTTATGTTAGAATTGGATTTAACTTTATTCGAAATAAGTCGATTAATCCTAAGAGCATTCATATTGAATAATCGAGAATCATAACTGACTAGCGGAAGCATACCTAATGGATTCATGTTGATTGATCCCTTTAGAACTTAAAATTTCATTTGGGATTTGGAAATCTTCCAAAAGACCGTGATCCTTATTTTCTTTATTTTCTTTCTTAGACGCATAATAGAAAGAAGACTTAATTGTCTTATATAGGAAATTGTTGGGCATTATGATAAGGATACAGTAAATGCACCTTCTGTAAATTCGCTGATGACTTTCTTCACACGAATTCATAATAGAAGAAAGATAATCAATATTTTATAAATGCCCATTTATTTATCACGGCTTTTGGGAACTCCACCCATAAATAATTTTGACCCAAATTATATGTTATTTAGGTCCTTTAGTTTAATATTATTATTTGCTACGTCACCAAATAATAATATTACCGAGTGTCCACATTTAATTATTCCACAATTCAAATTAAGTTCCTTAGCCAATGTACAAAATTTAATCACTTAATTTGGCTAAACAATATAATGACCCAATGTATTAATTACACATATTTAATCCCAATAGATCTAACAATCTCCCAATGGATTAAAATATGTGTCCTGATAATACATTATACCTTATGAGCTCAAAATATGGTCGTTATTACAAACTTAAACAATCTGGTCCATTAATCACAACAATTTAGGACTAAAGCAGTTTTCGCTGAATATATACAGCTAAACTATCAATAATCACATATATCACCATGATTAAATGACATAGATCAAATTGTGGAACATGTGGCATGAAAATTACATGAATGTGATCAGCACATGTCAATTTTCAACTAGTCCAACCTTAATGAGATCGTTAAGTACCATAACATAATGTACAAAGTTTCATGAACCAAAACTTTATTTCTGATCAGAATAAGTACTTTATATATCATCGAATAAAAATGACAAAATATGTAGTAAATGCGTCCACTAGAGTGAAGCTTCCTAAATATGTAACACACCCATATGAGCAGTATGCTCGTAAAATACCATAGGTATTACACCTTTAGTTAAAGGATCTGCTAACATAGATTTTTTCCCTAAGTGTTTGATGGAAATATGACCACTTTGTACCCTCTCCTTCAAAGCTAGGAACTTAATGTCAATATGCTTTGACTTAGAGGAGCTCCTATTGTTGTTGGAGTATAGAACGGCTGAGTTATTGTCACAATAGATCTTGATAAGTCTTTCAACCTCTGGAATAATTCGCAGCCTTGTGACAAAGTTCCTTAACCATATTCCCTGGTTTGATGCCTCAAAACACGCCACAAACTCAGCTTCCATAGTGGAAGTGGTAACAAGTGTTTGTTTAGCACTACGCCAGGAAATGGCACCACCAGCCAACATACATAAGTACCTAGAAGTAGATTTTCTACTGTTTTGGCACCCCGCAAAATCGGAGTCAGAATATCCAACGATCTCCAAATGGTCTGATCTCCTATATGTGAGCATATAATCTTTAGTTCTCTTAAGGTATCTCATCACCCTTTTGGCTGCTTTCCAGTGATCCAATCCAGGATTACTCAAGTATCTACATAACACTCCAACTATGTATGCAATATCCAAACGCGTACATACTTGAGCATACATTAGACTCCCAACTGCCGATGCATAAGGGACGTTTTGCATTTCCTGGATTTCCAAATTTCCCTTTGGGCATTGACTTAGGCTAAATTTATCACCTTTAGCCACAGGGGTTTTTCCTGGTTTGCTGTTCTGCATGCCAAAACGCTCAAGCACTTTATCTATATAGCTCTTTTGTGATAACCCTAGAATACCCCGAGATCGCTCTCGGTGTATCTGGATTCCTAATACAAAAGACGCTTCACCAAGATCTTTCATTTCGAAATTATTCGAAAGAAATTTCTTAGTTTCGTGCAACAACCTCATATCGTCTGTAGCAAGTAGAATGTCATCCACATACAAAACCAGAAAAATAAATTTACTCCCACTAAACTTGTGATAAACACAATCATCAACAATATTCATCTCAAAACCATACGAGATAATTATTTGATGAAATTTGTGATACCATTGTTGAGATGCTTGTTTGAGTCCATAGATGGATTTTCTTAATTTACAAACCATTTTCTTCGTGTCATCGATCTCAAAGCTTTCTGGTTGTACCATATAGATCGTCTCATCAATGTCTCCATTGAGAAACGCCGTCTTTACATCCATCTGATGTAACTCCAAATCAAAATGTGCCACTAGAGCCATGATTGTTCTAAAAGAGTCCTTCGAGGATACCGGAGAAAAGGTCTCTTTATAGTCAATCCCTTCCCTTTGAATATATCCTTTAGCCACAAGACGTGCTTTATACCTCTCCACATTACCATTTGCATCCCGTTTGGTCTTAAAAATCCATTTGCAACCAACAGGTTTTGCACCTTCTGGCAATGGGACAAGTTCCCAAACCTTATTGTCTTGCATTGACTTATACTCTTCACGCATCGCTTCGATCCATTTATATGAGTTGGGATCCTTCATGACTTGTTTGAGGTTGATCGAATCATCCTCATTCAAGTCACCCACATCCTCATTTTCTTGAAGAAATACCAGATAATCATCTGGAATGGCATTTCTACGTTCTCTAGTGGATCTTCACAAAAGCGTTGGCTCTTGAACTGTATGTTCTTGAGTTTGTTGAGTTTGTTCTATATGTACATGTTGAGGTTCAGGTTCTAAATGAACAGTCTCCTCAATTGTATCTTGAAACTATATTGGAGTTGGAATGATTATTTTCTCTTGAGGAATCGAGTCAACCACTTTGGTGATTTCTTGATCCTCAAAAGTAAAGTCCGAAACTGTATTTCTCCCCCCAAACTCAATATCCTCAAAGAACGTGGCAGTGCCCATCTCAAAAATATTTCTTGATGTGGGATCATAAAATTTATACCCCTTCGACCGTTCCGAGTAACCAATGAAATAACTGCTCACTGTACGAGGTGCTAGCTTTGGTTCATTTGGCCTATAAGGCCTCGCCTCGGCTGGACAACCCCACACCCCAAAATGCCTTAAGCTAGGCTTGCGCCCAGTCCATAATTCATAGGGTATTTTAGCAGTCGCCTTAGTTGGTACTCGATTTAGGATGTAGACTGCAGTCTTTAGTGCTTCCCCCCACAATGATCGTGGTAAAGTAGATTGGCAAATCATACTTCGAACCATATCCTTTAATGTGCGATTTCATCTCTCAGCAACTCCATTCATGCTAGGCGAACCTGGCATAGTATATTGAGGAACTATTCCACACTCCTTAAGGAAGTCAGCAAATGGGCCCGGACGTTGTTCACCAGATCCATCATTTCTACCATAATATTCACCTCCACGGTCAGATCTGACGATCTTAATGCGTTTACTGAGTTGATTTTCAACTTCAGCCTTAAATGCTTTGAACATGTCTAACGCCTCATATTTTTCCCATATGAGGTATAGATAACAATATCGAGAATAATCGTCTATGAATGATACAAAGCATTGTTGACCATTCCACGAAGGTATAGGAAAAGGCCCACAAATATCCGTATGTATCAACTCTAAGACATCCGTAGCTCGATAAGCACCTATCCTCTTTACTTTGGTTTGTTTACCTTTAATGCAATTGACACAAATATCAAAATCCGAGAAATTAATAGAATCAAGAATTCCATCCTTAATGAGTCTTTCAACTTTATTTCTCGAAATATGACCCAAACGTTTATGCCATAGCAAACTTGATTCATCTAATTTTCGCTTAGTACCTTTTGATTCCACATTGAGGGTTTCATTATAGGAAGTTACAGTATTTAACATATATAAATTATCATTTTCCATATAAGTACCAAAACCAACCACATTAGAATTAAAAGACAATACAACTTTATTGTTTCCAAATGAACAATAATAACCAGATTGGTCCAAATAAGAAACAGAAACCAAATTCCGTCTAAAAGACGGTATAACAAAAGTGTCTTTTAATTCCACAAAATGTCCAGTACTTAATAATAATTTAAATATGCCCACAGCTTCCACATCCACCGATTCACCATTTCCAAAGTAAATGCATCTTTCAGCATCAGTTGGTTCTCAATGGCGTAAGCAACCCTGCAATGAAACACTGATGTTAGTAGTTGAACTGGAGTCTAACCATCAAGTGTTTCGAGGTACTGAAGCTAAATTAACTTCAGAACAAACCAGATTAAAGAATGTACCTTTCTTCACGCGCCATGCGGAATACTTAGCACAATCTTTCTTTAGGTGTCCAGATTTCTTACAAAAGAAGCATAAAATCTCCTCTGGTTTAACCTTTGGATCTGGACCTTTAGCAGTCTCAACCTTAACGGCCTTATGTTTTCTTTTAAAGCCACCAGTATCTTTCGAGGTACCAACCATATGTACCTCCTCAGCCCTTTTAAGCTTCATTCTTTCTTCTTCCTCAACACAGTGAGAAATGAGCTCATTAAGAGTCCACTTCTCCTTTTGACAGTTATAACTGACCTTAAACTGATCGTATTGAGTAGGAAGAGAGAGCAGGACCAATAGGACAAGCATGTCCTCCGAAAGGTCTAACTTTAGTGCCCTCAACTTAGAAGCAATATTGGACATCTTGAGGATGTACTCCCTTATGTTACCTTTGCCAAGATACCTCATGGTAATGAGTGTCTTTAAAAGAGTACTCATTTCCGCCTTATCGCTTTTGGTAAAGCGCTTTTCAATCTCGACAAGGAACTCTTTAGCCAAAGTGATATCATCAGATATCGTTCCTCAAAAAATTTTTGGAATGCTTTTCTTTATGATCATAAGACTTAGGCGATTAGACCTTTCCCACTTCTCAAAGCACTGTTTTTCCTCAGTAGTGCTTTTCTCCGTAAGAGAAGCAGGTTGGTCTATCCTTAATGCCAAGTCTAGATCCATACAACCCAAATGAATCAAAATTGATTCTTTCCAGTTCTTAAAGTTATCCTCAGATAAGGTGGGGACAGGATAATTGGTAGATACCATAGAAGAAGAACTTAATGAGAATAATAAACAGAGATACTCACATTATTATCCATAATTAATCATTTAAATCAAATATGGTTTAAACCCATAGCAAGATACCAAGCACAACATTAATATCAAATCTTTGGATAGTAATATTAACTGTAAGCGGTACTCTTTTTGTAATAATCAAATCTTGACAATAAATTCTGTCAAATAATAAAACTATCTTTGGATAGAATTGTTATTCACATGAAAACAATATAATTGTCACAGATTTATTATCACAGGTATATTTACAATCAGCCATGTGTCAGTTCACCTTTGGGTTAATGAATACACGCATGAATTACAAAAATACAATAATTTTTAGTATTTATATGAATTAATCTACACAAAAGAGGTCATTTTGGCAACTTTTTATTTTAATCAATCCATTTAAATTAATCTTGAATTGCCGAATATTTATTATAATACCGACAATTGAACTTTAAATGGGTACTTAATAAATTAAGAAACCCAGCCTCAGTAAATAAGTCATGACATCGCTGTTATAAAACTAGAGAGAATTGAGAATAGAGAAATTGTATTATTTTGGTGTGTATTTCATTATAACTGAAGCCCCTATTTGTAGGAAAACTTCTGATGACACAATCGTAATAATACAATTACATCAAGGACAAAATAGTCATTCATATATAATTTTTTATATTTCTCGTGCGTTGCATGCACATATTTTATAATACTCCCCCTTGAATGACTATTTTCTAAATACTATTACTCAAACAAAACATAATCTGTACATCTTAAAATGTATCTTGTGGCCATCAAGTACCGCTTCTTCATCATGTCAGGAAAACCAGTTGGAACAAAACCTGATCATTTTAGAATTAATCCATTGCTCCATCAGTAAAACCCGTTGGGATAAAACCTGATCATTGTGGAAACACAACATTGCTCCCCCTCAAATAAATTATATTTATTGGAGTAATCATGTGCTGCCTCGTTAAAACCTTGTCAAGAAAACCCAGTGGGAAAAACTTGATCGAAGGAAAAAGAGTACAACTAATCCAATATCTTCTTATTATCATGAGGAATCGTATCAATTATCCAGTAATCCTCATTATACCATAAATATGTCTATTTAAAACCTTATTAGGAAAAACCCAGTGGGACAAAAATCCTAATGAAGGAAAAAGAGTACAATATTCATGTGAATATTACATTTATGTTGCCTCATTAAAAACCTTACTGGGAAAACCCAATGGGACAAATCCTCAGTTATGGGAAAAAGAGTACAACATTTGGTCTTCAGGACCTAATCTTCTGGATTATTTTGAGTTTGCCCCTTCCCTTGAAGACAATAATCTTCCTAGTTTACATACCAATACCATAAATGTATTTTTCAAAAGTAGATGTAGGAAGGGGTTTTGTGAATAGATCTGCCAAATTCTCGCTAGATCTTACTTTTTGTACAATAATCTCACCTTTCTTCTGAAGCTCGTGTGGATAAAAGAATTTTGGAGCAAAGTGTTTTGCCATGTTTCCTTTGACATATCCACTACTCATTTGTAAAACACAAGCTGCATTGTCCTCGTAAATGATAGTGGGGGTTATACCGTTTGTAATTCCACATGATTCACGAATATGTTGGATTAAAGATCTTAACCATACACATTCTTTTGAAGTTTCGTATAAAGCAATTATCTCTGAGTGATTTGAAGATGTAGTTGTTGTGTTCGCTAGTACCGTACGGGCTTTAAGCAGCGGAATTTAAATTTTTTCAAAGTAAGTATTTATCGTATAAATACAACACCCGTACATACTAATTGCGAATTAACTGATCGTCATCTTTAAAACATGCATCATATACAAATTTTGATTTGTTATATAAAAGTAAATACCAGTACAAATATTTACCGATTTGTCTTGAATTCCTTCACAAACGATGAACTTGAGGGAATCGGTTCCCGGTTTGATAACTTCAACGAATTGAGGTTACTCGCTTGAGGAATCCAAGTGTCTTCCCTCTAACAGTATCCACCCTATGAATCCCGGTTCCGACGACCTTCCTTCGCTAGTAGGAATGACTCGGTTTTCTCGTATAGGAATTTATATGGATTTAATTTAGGAAACTCTCAAGAACTTTTCTTGTTATTGTGAAGAACTTTTCTTCTAACTCTTGAATTTTAAGAACACTTTCTTGAAAATCAAATTAGCAAATTTATGTAAACCATTTACATCTATTTATACTAAACATTTTAGCATAAAATAATCAATATTTAGTAATATTTAAATAAAATCTGATTTTATTTAAATACAATTACTAACTATTGACTTTATATATATTAAACAATGTGAGGTGGTTCATAACCACCATTAACCACCATTTATTATATTCATAATAATAGAATAATAAATCTTGAGAATCTATTCCAAGACTTTATTATTATATTCTTTTCCCAATTTTCATCCATATTATAATAATCATATTATTATTATTTTGGATTTGAAATTTAAAATCCTATTTTAAAATTCAACTTTATTAATTTAGTAATTACCTTAATTACTAAAGTAATATCCAAAATGTAATTAATCAATCTTATTGATTAATATATTCCTTTAATTGACATCTAATCAAATTAGATATTTATCAATTAATTCTAACCATTAGAAATACAATCTTTACCTTTGTTCATAATTAGTGTGACCTTTTAGGTTCACCTTAATACTAGTAGTGGGTTTATAACACTTTATAATTTGAGTTAAATCTTATTAACTCTTATTCATGAATTAACCCTTTAATTCATGAACCCACATATCATGGGAACACCTAGCAAGTAGCATGAATCTAGTATTAAGTGAATAGCGAGTAAACCTATTCCGATTACAACTCCATACATGTAAAATCCTTTCGACATCTAATTTCCCGATTAAGTCTTGGGTATGATTTTGTCGAAACCCAAATTGACTTAATAACTATGATTCTATTTCAAGTTTATTAACCCGGTTATGAATCACTATTCATCTCTGCCTTGGCCAAGGACTTTGGATTAATAACTATGAAACACATAGGAAATTCACTTATCTTCATAAGTGTCGAATCCTTTATTGGCCACTAACAAACTTCCATACATATTAACATAATACCCAACTTATCCCTTTAAACGATAGTGCTAGCTACCAAAAGGATAAATCAAAGTAGAATGTAATATGCACAAAGTTACCATTGTGCCTCAAGTCTTAGGATTAGTCATGTACTATTGTAACATGAAAATTCTTATTCGACTGAATAAATTCTTCATTAAGAATTTTCATACGGTCATGTTCAGTGAACTTGTTCTCTAACAAGCACCCACATAAATGTACTTACGTCTTACGCTAATGTTGATGGAATGCAACATTCTTGTCCAACAAGCATACAAACTATGTGCAAGTCTTTTATGGATTATTCGATATCCCATCTCGAAACATCCATCGACTTGGAACTGTATTTAAGATCACGGCTTTCAAGGTATGTTCCATGATCACCATCTCTATGCGCAACCATACCTTATAACCATAAGTGATCTAGGGATTTTATCTTAAGTGCAATTATAAGATAAATGCTTTCTCTTAAGATAAAGAAATGCCTTATTCATAATATAATTCCAATAGACTGTATTTACAAGTAGAATACGTCCAATTAGATTGGAACGCCGGGTACCCTACTCTAACAATCTCCCACTTGCCCTAGTTCCAATCACTCATGTATCTAAGACCCATCTTCTCAAGATGTCCTTCGAACACTTTCTGTGATAAGGGTTTAGTTAAGGGGTCTGCTATATTTTCTGCTGAGTCGACTCGCTCCATCACGACATCGCCTCTACCAATGATTTCTCTAATCAAATGGTATCGCCTCATAATGTGTTTGGATTTTTGATGAGATCTTGGCTCCTTTGCTTGCGCAATAGCCCCATTGTTATCACAATAAATCATTATTGGATCAACAACGGATGGTACTACACCCAACCCTTGGATAAAGTTCCTTATCCAAACAGCTTCTTTTGCAGCATCAGATGCAGCAATATATTCAGCCTCTGTCGTAGAGTCAGCAATTGTTTCTTGTTTGGAACTTTTCCAACTAACTGCTGCTCCATTCAGAGTAAATAAGTATCCAGACATGGATTTATAGTCGTCTTTATCGGACTGAAAACCAGAATCAGTAAAGCCTTCTAGTTTCAGTTCTCCATTGCCGTATACCATAAAGATATCCTTAGTCCTTCGTAAGTACTTAAGAATCATCTTAACGGCTTTCCAGTGTTCTTCACCTGGATTAGACTGATATCTGCTCGTTACACTAAGTGCATGAGCCACATCAGGTCTTGTACATAACATTGCATACATAATGCTACCAATAGCTGATGCATAAGGTATATGACTCATCCGTTCTCTTTCTTCAGGTGTCTTTGGAGACATCGTCTTAGAAAGAGAAATCCCATGACTCATTGGAATATATCCTCGTTTGGATTCTTCCATGCTAAACCGTTGTAGCACCTTATTTATGTACGTCGACTGGGATAGTCCGATCATCCGTTTAAATCTATCCCTATAGATTTTTATCCCTAGGATAAAGGATGCTTCTCCCAAGTCTTTCATGGAAAACTGTTTTGACAACCATGTCCTAGTTGACTGCAACATCCCTACATCATTCCCAATGAGTAGGATGTCATCAACATATAGAACAACAAATGTAACTGCACTCCCACTAACCTTCTTATAAACACATGGTTCATCCGGATTCTTATGAAAATCAAACGTTTTGATCGTTTCATCAAACCGAATATTCCAACTCCTCGAAGCTTGTTTAAGTCCATAAATAGACCTTTGAAGTTTACAAACCATTTGTTCACTCCCATTGGATATGAAACCTTGCGGTTGTTTCATATAAATGTCTTCCTTAATATTTCCATTAAGAAAAGCAGTTTTCACATCCATTTGCCATATCTCGTAGTCATAATACGCAGCTATGGCTAGCAATATCCGAATAGATTTAAGCATTGCTACTGGTGAAAAAGTTTCCTCATAATCAACACCTTGTTTTTGAGTATAACCTTTAGCAACCAGTCTTGCTTTAAAAGTATTTACTTCTCCATCTACACCACGTTTTCGCTTGTAAACCCATTTACAACCTATGGGTACAATACCCTGTGGTGGATCAACCAAAGTCCATACTTTGTTTGAATACATGGAATCTATTTCGGATTGCATAGCTTCTTGCCATTTATCTGAGTCAATGTCCAACATTGCCTCATCATAGCTTATTGGATCATTATCCAAAAGGAATCCCTCTTCATTGTCTTTTGACAATAGGTATAGCCTTTCAGGCGCCCTAGAAACCCTTTCGGATCTCCGAAGAGGTTGTGTTTTAGATGGTCCAGTCTCTACTGGTATGTTTTCCGTGGTACTTAGTGGAATTTGTGGTTGTTCTTCATTAAGTTCTATGACTCCGCTATTCTTTGAGATAAAATCTTTCTCTAAGAATACAGCATTCCTCGAAACAAACACCTTTTGTTCAGAGGGATCATAGAAATAGTATCCAATAGACTCTCTAGGATACCCCACAAATTTACATAAGATGGATCTCATATCCAACTTACCTCCCACTAACTGCTTTACATAAGCAGTACAACCCCATACTCGTAAATATTTGTATGAGGGTGATTTACCACACCATATCTCATAAGGTGTGCTGGGTACAGCTTTACTTGGCACTCTATTCAAAATATATGCTGCTGTTTCTAAGGCATAGCCCCAGAATGAAAGAGGTAGATCAGTGGTACTCATCATCGATCGAACCATGTCCAACAATGTTCGATTCCTCCTTTCTGAAACCCCATTGAGTTGTGGAGTTCCAGGAGGCGTCCACTGTGAGACAATCCCATTATCTTTTAAATAATCAAGAAACTCATTAGTCAAATATTCACCTCCTCGATCTGATCGAAGAACTTTAATATTTCTACCAATTTGTTTCTCCACTTCATTTCTGAATTCTTTGAACTTTTCAAATACTTCAGATTTGTACCTCAATAGGTAAACATAACCATACCGTGAATAATCATCAGTGAAGGTTATGAAATAGTGATAGTTCCCCATTGCACTAACGTTTAGTGGTCCACAAACATCTGTATGGATCAAATCCAACAAACCTTTAGCTCGCTCCACTTGTCCAACAAATGGTGATTTAGTCATTTTACCTTTAAGACATGACTCACATGTAGGCAACCTATCCTCTCCCCTAAGGTCGAGTTTAGGTCCCAATTTGTGAATCCGTTTTTCGGATATATGACCTAATCTAGCATGCCAAATTGTGAATGAACTATGATTATCTAATTTCCTTTTATTTTGTTGAATGGTTAGGATGGGACTTTGTGGTGTAATGGTATACAACCCATTTGTCAAATTTCCAGAATAAATAAAAGTTGTGTCTTTGAAAATAGAACATTTTCCATTTTCAATGACAAACTTAAAACCTTCCTTATCCAATATTGGAATAGAAATAATGTTTTTTATTAAATCCGGAACATACAAACAGTTTGATAGACAAATCTTTACATCATTATTCAATGCTAGATAAACAGTCCCAATAGCTTTAGCAGCAACTCTTGCCCCATTGCCCATCCTTAGGATTGTTTCTTCACCATCTAGCATATTACTTCTTGCCATCATCTGCAAATCATTGCAAATATGTGAGCCACAGCCGGTATCCAATACCCAAGAAGAATCGTTAACAGACAAGTTAACTTCAACAAAATAAATACCTGAACTTTTCAGACTAGCAAGATACTCCTTGCAGTTCCTCTTCCAGTGCCCAGTTTTGCCACAATGAAAACATTCATGATCGGCCTGAGAATTAACCTTCTGTTTGTTCTTCCCTTTATCATTATATGCCTTCTTGTTGGGCTTATTGGGAACCTTTCCCTTCCTCTTCCTTTTCTTAGACTTAGTAGCCTTTGATCCGGAAGTGGATCCAACAAGAAGTACCGGCTTGTCCTTTTTAATGGTGGACTCAGCCGTCTTCAACATGTTTAATAATCCTGGAAGATCAGTTTCCATATTATGCATGTTGTAGTTAACGACAAAGTTATCGAATGACGCTGGCAGAGATTGCAACAATAAATCCACATAGAGTTCATTATCCATAATGACTCCAAGTGATTCGAGTCTTTCCACAAGAGCTATCATCTTCAGTCCATGATCATGAACTGAAGAGCCCTCGGTCATACGACACCTGAAAAGCTCTTTAGATATCTGATATCTAATTTGTCGCGTCCGATCACCATACAACTCTTGCAGGTGAGTTAGGATTTCAGAAGCATTATTCAGTAATTCGTTCTGTCTCTGTAGCTCATTAGACATTGATGCTAGCATGTAGCACCGAGCTTGGAGATTGTCATCAACATGACGCAAGTAGGCTCCATACTCTTCAGCAGTCTGATCCTCCGGTGGAGGAGGAGGAGCTGTTTCCAAAACATACTCTCGCTTCTCAGACTGAAGAACAATCTTTAGGTTCCTCAACCAATCATTGAAGTTGGGACCAGTTAATTTATTATGATCAAGGATACTCGCGATTGGATTCTTAGCCATTTTAGTAGTTTGATCTACAAAAATAACAAACGAAGCAGAAAATAATTAGACTATGGAATTTATATTCATTTAATATTAGGTCTTTAACATTAAATGTCTCCCACTAATTTAATTAGAACCTCATTATAATTATGAAAATCATTATTTTCATAGTGGGCTTGAAGTCCAATAAAAATATTTCATGTCCCAATTTTATGATGCCACCATGAAACAATTTTATCGGTAGTCAACTTTTTGACAATTGTATCTCTATACAACCTTCAAGATGTTTTGCCTCACCTTTCCTTATATACCTCAATTTTATGACTCCATATATATTACTCGGTGTCAAATCAAACCCATCAAAACTTTCATGATAACGGCCCACCAGAGTGTCCCACGACTCATGGCCAACACAAAGAGGAATCCGTCTCACGAATATCAATATATTTAATAGAGTTCACAGCTTTCGACATAGAATCATCCCACGACTCGTGGCCAATGATAAAACATCGTAGCATCTCATGTCATCTACTTTTGATGGAAGGCCTGGATTAATAAGTTCCAACTTATTTTTATCCATTATTGATTTGATATGGAATTAATCAAATTAATCCGTTTGGGTTCCTTGATCTCATCGATTACCATCTTTACGTTTATTTACCAGTTTCAGTCATCTAATGAAACGAAAGCGTAAATAAACCTAACATACATCTAATGCATGGTGGGATGATCATGTCCTTTCCTATTCGATCCATTCGAGCCAAAATGGATCTATGCATATGTACGTGATAAAACAAATAGTAGAACTACTTCTATTACATTTATTCTATCTACCCGTACAAGCACAGGCCTTCGAGATTACAACTTGTAAAATTACCCACACATGCGTGGGCCTTTGTCATCGAACGGTCTCCACCTTGATCTAATCTCTAACGATACAAAATTTAAAATTTTACAAATTTCATCTCAAGAGACTCGCAGGTCTCGATAAATTACATTTCTTCAATCATATTGAAAACATAATTAAACATCCATTCATTCATTCAATCATATTGAAAATGAAAACATCCATTCAAACATAATGAATATGAGGCTCATGATCATCCCTAAAACATTCATCTAATGAAATGAACATAAAATATCAATTTATGAGTCACACGACTCGTGTGAGGGTCACACGACCCGTGTGATCTTATCACACGACTCGTGTGAAAAATACGAATTGAAAATCAAAATTTTTCCCAGACTCACACGACTCGTGTGGCTCGTCACACGACTCGTGTGAGCTCACACGACTCGTGTGACAAGGTCACACGACTCGTGTGAAAATCACGAAGCTAAAATCAAAATTTTTCTTCATGCCACACGACTCGTGTGACAAGGTCACACGACTCGTGTGGCTTAAAAACGATTTTTAATTTTATAATTAATATTTTTATCATATAAAAAATTAATTATATTGCTTATCTCATAAGTCTTAACAAATCAAAATCTGTTTTAAAGACGATAACCGTGGCTCTGATACCACTGTTGGGTTCGATAGTACCGTACGGGCTGTACGCAGCGGAATTTAAAATTTTTAAAGTAAGTATTTATCGTATAAATACAACACCCGTACATACTAATTGCGAATTAACTGATCGTCATCTTTAAAACATGCATCATATACAAATTTTGATTTGTTACTATAAAGTAAATACTAGTAAAAATATTTACCGAATGTCTTGAACTCCTTCACTATTGATGATGGATGAGGGAATCGGTTCCCGGTTGTAACTTCAACGACTTGAGGTTACTCGCTAGAGGAATCCAAGTGTCTTCCCTCTAAACGTATCCACCCTATGAAGCCCGGTTCCGACGACTTTCCTTCGCTAGTAGAAAAGACTCGGTTTTCTTGTATAGGAATATTTATGAATTTTATTTGGGAATTTTAAGAACTCTTTCTTGAAGTTTTATGAAGAACACTTTCTTCTCTTTCTAACACTTAGAAATTTAGGATCAAAAACTTCACTTAAATGCAAAACCATTTTGCATATATTTATACTAAACATTTTAGCATAAAATAATCAACATTTAGTAATATTAAATAAAATCAAATTTTATTTAAATAGTATTTACTAACTTTTGACTTTGAAAATAATAAGATATGTTAAGTAGTTCAAACAACCATCAACAACCATTTTATTATAATCATATTTATTATTTTAATCCTTAAATCATATTTAAAGATATAAATAATAATTGGATAATAAATCTTGAGAATCTTTCTCAAGACTTTATTATTATATCATTTTCCCAATATTATAATAATCATATTATTATTATTTTGGATTTTTGAAATTTAAAATCCTATTTTAAAATTCAACTTTATTAATTTAGTAATTACCTTAATTACTAAAGTAATATCCAAAATGTAATTAATCAATCTTATTGATTAATATATTCCTTTAATTGATATCTAATCAAATTAGATATTTATCAATTAATTCTAACCATTAGAAATACAATCTTTACCTTTGTTCATAATTAGTGTGACCTTTTAGGTTCACCTTAATACTAGTAGTGGGTTTACAACACTTTGTAATTTGAGTTAAATCTTATTAACTCTTATTCATGAATTAACCCTTTAATTTATGAACCCACATATCATGGTAACACCTAGCAAGTAGCATGAATCTAGTATTAAGTGAATAGCGAGTAAACCTATTCCGATTACAACTCCATACATGTAAAATCCTTTCGACATCTAATTTCCCGATTAAGTCTTGGGTATGATTTTGTCGAAACCCAAATTGACTTAATAACTATGATTCTATTTCATGTTTATTAACCCGGTTATGAATCACTATTCATCTCTGCCTTGGCCAAGGACTTTGGATTAATAACTATGAAACACATAGGAAATTCACTTATCTTCATAAGTGTCGAATCCTTTATTGGCCACTAACAAACTTCCATACATATTAACATAATACCCAACTTATCCCTTTAAACGATAGTGCTAGCTACCAAAAGGATAAATCAAAGTAGAATGTAATATGCACAAAGTTACCATTGTGCCTCAAGTCTTAGGATTAGTCATGTACTATTGTAACATGAAAATTCTTATTCGACTGAATAAATTCTTCATTAAGAATTTTCATACGGTCATGTTCAGTGAACTTGTTCTCTAACAAGCACCCACATAAATGTACTTACGTCTTACGCTAATGTTGATGGAATGCAACATTCTTATCCAACAAGCGTACAAACTATGTGCAAGTCTTTTATGGATTATTCGATATCCCATCTCGAAACATCCATCGACTTGGAACTGTTTTTAAAATCACAGCTTTCAAGGTATGTTCCATGATCACCATCTCTATGCGTAACCATACCTTATAACTATATGTGATTTAGGGATTTTATCTTAAGTGCAATTATAAGATAAATGCTTTCTCTTAAGATAAAGAAATGCCTTATTAATAATATAATTCCAATAGATTGTATTTACAAGTAGAATACGTCCAATTGGATTGGAACGCCGGGTACCCTACTCTAACAGTAGTAACCATGGATTGCTTGATAGACTTCCACGATATTGCAGTACCACCACAGAGAAAAACATAACCAGTCTAAGATCTGGCATTATGAGGATCAGACATATAGCCAGCATCTGAATATCCCACCAATGTCATATCATGGTTATTTTTATAAAGTAAACCAAGATCTTGTGAACCTTGAAGATACCTAAAATTATGTTTAATTCCATTCCAGTGTCTCCTAGTAGGAGAAGCACTAAACCTTACTAGCAAGTTTACTGCAAATGCAACATCAGGCCTGGTGCAATTTGCAAGATAAAGTAACGCGCCAATAGCGCTTAAGTAAGGAACTTCTGGTCCTAAATTTTCTTCGGTATCTTCTTTAGGTCTAACTGGATCCTTATCCGCTTCAAGGGATCGGACAACCATTGGTGTGCTAAGTGGATGAGATTTATCCATCTAGAATTTTTCTAAAACCTTCTTCAAATAGGCTGACTGATGTACAAAAATTCCTTCAGGGAGATGCTCGATCTGCAGGCCGAGGCAATATTTGGTTTTACCCAAATCTTTCATTTCAAACTCCGTCTTTAGGCATGAGCTAGCTTTATCAAGCTCTTCTTGTGTGCCAATTATATTTATGTCATCGACATAAACTGAAATAATACAAAAACCATTCTTTGACTTCTTTATAAATACACAAGGGCACACATCGTTATTTACATAATTATTTTTCAACAAAAATTCACTCAGCCGATTGTACCACATTCTACTCGACTGTTTTAAGCCATATAATGACCTTCGTAATTTGACACTGTACATGTTGCGTGTTTCATTTCCCTTTATTTCGGGAACTTTTAATCCTTCAGGGATTTTCATATATATGTTTGTATCTAATGACCCATATAAATATGCGGTCACGACATCCATTAACTGCATATCTGAATTCATATTTACTGCCAGAGACATTAAATAGCGGAACGTTATTCCATCCATTACAGGAGAATATGTTTGATCAAAATCAATATCGGGTCTCTGCGAAAACCCTTGAGCAAATAATCTCCCTTTGTATCTCACTACCTCATTATTTTCATTTCTCTTTCGTACGAACACCCATCTATATCCTACTGGGATAACATTTTGAGGTGTGCGCACAATAGAGCCAAAAACTTTTCGTTTATTTAGCGAGTCTAGTTCAACCTCAATTGCTTCTTTCCATCTTACTCAATCTGAGCGCTTCCGGCACTCTGCAATTGTTTTAGGTTCTGGATCCAGATTATTAGAGATGGTAAGAGCAAATATAGAGGCAAATGTGTCGTCGACGACTTTGTTAATTCTGTTATAAGTTTCTCCTGTATCAACAAAATTCATAGCTACTTCAATATTCACATCTACCAAATCATCATCATTTCCCAATATATTTTGATCTGGATGTTCCGCAATCCTAGTAATTTTATTGTTTGTTGCACGTGCATTTAAACTAGGATTTTCGCCTTCTGGACGATTCTCTTCTGGAGATTTCGGGAGTGATTCAACATTTTTATTAGATTTTATTTTCCACGGATTATTATCTTTTATACCAACGGGTCTCCCACGCTTCTGGCGTAGAGCATCTGTAGGAATATTATATTTCCTGGGGACTTCCACTCATTGTGGTGCATTTATAGAAGGTACATGTGATTTAGTCACTCCTTTATGATCAGTGAATGCATCTGGCAAATTATTTGCTAAATATTGCAAATTAATTATCTTTTGAACTGCAAGTTCAGTTTGGTTAGTGCGTGGATCTAAATATTGTAAATTTTGTACATTCCAAGAAATTTCTCGGCATTTATTTATGTTTGGGCTTTTATCTTCCCTTAATGCCAGAAAATTCGTTTCATCAAATATGCAGTCAGCGTATCGAGCTGTAAATTGATCCCCAGTCATGGGCTCTATGTATTTAATAATAGATGGAGATTCATATCCAATATATATACCTATCTTTCGATGAGGGCCCATAGTTGTACGCTGTGGTGGTGATATAAGAACATATACTGCACAACCAAATACTCGCAGATGGGAAATATTAGGTTCTTTACCACGCACTATTTGTATAGGGGAGTAATCATGATATGCAGTAGGTCGGATTTGAATTAGGGCAACAGCATGTAAAATTGCATGTCCCCAACATGAAATTGATGAGTTGGAATTTTGTAGTAATGGTCTAGAAATTAATTTGATGCGCTTAATTAATGATTCGGCTAAACCATTTTGTGTGTGAACATAAGGTACCGGATGCTCCACTTTGATGCCTAATGACATACAATAATCATCAAAAACTTTTGATGTAAATTCCCCGACATTATCCATTCTAATAGTTTTAATTTGATAATCAGGAAATTGAGCTCTTAATTCAATAATTTTAGCAAGTAGTTTTGGAAAAGCCTGATTTCTCGTGGATAATAAACACACATATGCCCATCGAGTGGAAGCATCTATCAGGACCATAAAATATCGAAAAGGTCCTGATGTTGGATGAATTGGTCCACATATATCACCATGAATCCTATGAAGAAACATAAGAGATTCAATTCCAACTTTAGTACGTGAAGGTCTTAATTCAATTTTTCCTTTGCACAAGCATCACAAATAAACTCATTAAAAGAAGGGAGATTGTTGCTTGATACGTTATGCCCAATAGAGTTAAAAATAATCCGACGCATCATATTAAGCCCAGGATGACCCAATCTCTCATGCCATAATTTAAATGAATTTCGGTCTTTAAATTTTAAGCTCAATGCAACATGATTAATAGAAGGTCGAATGTAAGTATGATATAAGCCTGAGGAGAAAGAAGGAAGTTCTTCTACAATTTTCTTTTGACTTCCTTGTGAATGAGTCATAAGAAGGTATTCTATATTATTTTCAGTCTTAGTTTCAAGATGAAAACCATTTGATCGGATATCTTTAAAACTAAGGAGTGTTCTTTATGATTCAGGGTACAAAAGCACATCGTTAATTATTAATTCGGTACCATTAAGAAGAGTAAGTAAAGTTCTGCCAGAGCCTACTATCAAGATTTTATCTTGAGCAATTATA
Organism: Striga asiatica; assembly: GCA_008636005.1. Lineage (NCBI taxonomy): Eukaryota > Viridiplantae > Streptophyta > Magnoliopsida > Lamiales > Orobanchaceae > Striga > Striga asiatica. The sequence goes on along the minus strand of BKCP01005294.1, from coordinate 1,851,999 downwards.
GTAACACTTCCTTTCTTTTCATTTAAAGTTTGAAAAAATTTCCGATCTTTCAAAATAGTGTGCGTAGTAGCACTATCGACCAGGCATAAAATACTCTCTTTCTCCATGACTTGCAAACTATTGAATGTTAATTGCACAATAAAAATAAAATATTATAATCAAACATAATAATGATACAATCTCAAGCAAAACTCAAAATATGAAAACATACAAATAACAACAAGCCGTAATTTTCCGAGTGAACGAAAGAAACCATAATGAAACCAAACATAAACATATCCAGTACTCAGACAGAATGCATATTAAGTCACATATTATATATCACAAAAGTCTTCCAGCTCGAGTTTTAATAAATCATCATCATCATCATTGATGACTAAATTTGCTTCAGGCAAACTAGCGCGATGTGATTCAACTTCAGTAGCCTTTCCTTTTTTATCTTTGAACATTCTTTGATAGGCCTCGACTAGATGTCGAGGAGTACGACATGTGCGGGACCAATGACCATCGCATCCACATCTAAAACAAACCTGCTTTTGATCTTTAGGCTGTGGATGTGTATCGTGTCGATTTGAACGATCCGCCTCAATGTTCAAGTTTCCATTACGACCTTCCGGGACGTTATCACCATGACCTTTTCCTCCATCTCGAGTCCAAACACGGCCACGACCGCGTCCACGACCACGACTACGACCACGTCCACCACGATGTGGCTGGTTATGGTATCCTCGACCTCTTCCGCGCATATTATTATGACTGTGAGTAGTCGCATGTGCTTCAGGCACAGCTTGAGTTCCAACAGGCCTAACATTATGATTTTTCATCAATAACTGATTATGTTTTTCAGCCACAAGCAAAGCCGAAATCAGCTCAGAATGCGTCATATAGTTTTTAGCCCTGTACTGCTGCTGGAGTACAAGGTTGTTAGCATGAAAAGTTGATAAAGTCTTTTCAAGCAACTCAGTCTCGGTAATATTTTGCTTACAGAGTTTAAGATGTGAAACAATACGATGTAGAGCAGAATTATACTCAGTGACGGATTTAAAATCCTGAAATCGAAGATTAAGCCAGTCATATTTAGCTTGAGGCAGGATTATGGACGTTTGTTGATCAAAACGATCCTTCAGGGATTTCCAAAGATTGGCGGGCTCTTTTTCTGTTAGATATTCATTTTTCAGATCTTTATTCAAATGGTGACGAAGAAAAAATTAATGCCTTCGCCTTCTGGGCGGGAGTGCTTTGAGATGTATAATCAATCGTGGTACTCAAATCAAATGAGGCCAAGTGAATATCAACATCAAGGGCCCAAGTTAAATAATTACTCCCATCAAGAGCGAGCTCAGAAAATTCTCTTTTGGTAATATCACACATTCTAGTATATAGGAAAATATAAATTTATTATTTATAATTGAGGAAAAAAAATTACCTTGTAGAATTTCCAATAACGATTTGTAATATTATAATTTCTGATACAGAGGATTGTCTATAAGACGCAACTGTAGAGCATACTCTTTTCGTATTACAAATCAAGCTCTAGAGGGTTGAGACTCGTGTTGATAACGTGTTATAAAACTAGAGAGAATTGAGAATAGAGAAACTGTATTATTTTGGTGTGTATTTCATTATAACTGAAGCCCCTATTTATAGGAAAACTTCTTATGGCACAATCGTAATAATACAATTACATCAAGGACAAAATAGTCATTCATATATAATTTTTATATTTCTCGTGCGTTGCATGCACATATTTTATAATAATCGCAAAATTATTCAACATGATATTATGTCAAATAAATTAATTTCAATGTCCTTGTCTTACCAAATAAATAAATCAAGTTTTTCAAAAAAAAAAAAACAGCACATCAATTTGGACGGTCAAATAATTTATCATGATCTAAGCCAATTAAATTTAAGCTTATCCACATTGACACTCAATTTTATTCCCAAAATAAAATTAAATTGGGCCACATAATACATGCTTGAGTGTGATGAATGTAAATAAATTAGAAACAAGCTTAAAAATTAGCTAATGACAAACGGATTCACAACACATACTTTCAAAATTTGAATCCAAATATACACGGCAGGTTCTTCAACCGAATATCAATTAATCCCGCATAAATATATCGCAATATGAATCAAAGTTAAATTGATTCTCCAAAATTCAATATGAATTGGCTCTGATACCAATTGCTAGAATTGGATTTAACTTTATTCGAAATAAATCGATTAATTCTAGGAGCATTCATATTTTTTTTTTTCCGGAACGACAGGGATAACTATTATAAATCTCAAACGAACAAAGTTCGAATACATGGGTACAAAGGAAACCAAAACCGAAAAACTAAAAAAGTGAGAGACACGCTAAAAGCGGTCTAGAGCCTCAACAAGCAAACCAACTAACCGAACAAACTAGAAAGCTACAAACCACAATCATCCTGCCTGCTACAAACCAAAGCCAACAAACAAAAGGTGTAGAGACTCCAGCCACTGCCTCAAAGCCTAGCAAGGAGCTCTACACTCTACACTAAAGCAAACAGCAAGAGAAAGAAAAAACAAAAGAGAGTACAATCTAAGAAAATGAGGAATAGTCTTCTCAGTCAGATGTTGCCAACTTGATAAGAGTGTGTTCAGGAATCAAGGAGTGTTGGAAGAGCCATAAGTTCCTAGACTTCCAAAGCCACCAAAGCATGTACGTTGTTAGTTGGATTCTAGCTTCAGCCACTTCAGAATGGTCTATAGAACAAACCTGATACCACCAAGCTTTGAAGGAGTCTGTGAAACCAGTGATACCATCCCATTGCAGAGGACTCAGCTGCCACACTTTCCTGGCTCTAGGGCATGAGAAGAACAAGTGTTCTATTGTTTCTGCAGCATTCCCACACATTGAACATGTAGAGTCCAACTCCAGTCCCCTTTTCCTCAATTGTGTAGCAACAGGCAGAGTGGTTGAGATGCATTTCCATATAAAGTGTTTGACTTTACCAGCAACTTTTATCTTCCAATGTCTGAATTTAGTGGAAGGTTTGATACTTGAGGATGAGCTGCTTTCTGGTAAGTCCATAGCAAGAAGCCTGATGGAGTTGAGATAGGCATATGTACTTGAGACTGTGAAAATGCCTTTCTTGTCTAATCCCCAGAAGATTCTGTCTTGTCTAAGAGGGTTAATGGTTGAGATTTTGAGAATTGCATCACTGTCCTCTTTGTTAAAGACTTGTTTAATCAGCCAATCATTCCACTGTGTGCCATTGTGTAGCATTAGCTCTTTCACCCAGATTAAGTGACCCCTGGCAATTGGTATAAGCTCAGGAGTAGGTTTCAGATGGTTAGGAATCCAATTCAGATATGAAATTCTTGTATTGCTGCCATTCCTGATTTCAATTTTGAGCCACTTAGCAAAAAAAGGAAGGACTTCCATCCAGCAATTCCACATCCATGAACCACTCTGAGATTTTGTAGCATGAATTAGAGATGAGTTGGGGAAGTACCTATCCTTGAGTATTTTACTAACCAGGAGATCAGGGTTGGAGACAATCCTCCACAATTGCTTGCAGATCAATGCTTTGTTAAAAGTTTGCAGATCATGGAAAGCCAGGCCCCCTTTTTCTTTTGGAAATGAGAGATGATTCCATTGTTTCCAGTGAATACCCTGAGATTGGTTTGTTCCAGATTGCCACCAGAATTTTGCACACAGCCTAGCAATTTATTTGCAAAGAGAGATAGGGAGGAGAAAGCAGGCCATAGTATAAACTGGTAGTGCCTGGATCACAGCTTTGAGGAGCACCTCTTTGCCTGCAGGAGTAAGAAGTTTAGCTGTCCAGGAGGTTAGTTTTGATCTGACAGAAGTAAGAAGATATTCAAAGACATCCTTTTTAGATCTGCCTATTCCCAATGGAAGGCCAAGATATCTGGTGGACCTGTGTGGGACAATACCATTCAATTTTCTGCAGATGGAGTTCTTAATGTGAGGAGATGTGTTTCTGCTGAAAAAGATTGCAGACTTTTGGAGGTTCACTGCTTGCCCAGTAAAGAGTCTATACTTCTCAAGAATATTCATGAGGTACCCTGCTTGGTCTGAGCCAGCTTTGCAAAAGAATAATGAATCATCTGCAAAGAGCAGGTGAGAGAGCACAGGACCATTTCTAGACAATTTCATCCCTTTCAGTTGATTAGCATTTATGGAGTTGAGGGTGAGAGCAGTAAGAAGTTCAGCAACAATGATGAAAAGGTAGGGGGATAAAGGGTCCCCCTGCCTTATTCCTCTTGTAGGAGACACATAACCACATATAGATCCATTAACTTTGAAAGAGAAAGTTGCAGTGGACACACAAATCAAAATCAGTCTCACAAAATCACTGTGGAAACCCATTTGGATCATAATCTTCTTGATGCATTGCCATTCAACACGGTCAAAAGCTTTAATGAGGTCTAGTTTAATAGCCATGAAGCAATGAGGACCTGAAGAATGTCTATTTAAGAAATGGAAGGCTTCTTGAGCAATGATGACATTATCAGTTAATTGTCTGCCTTCAATGAATGCAGCTTGGTGGTCACTGATACAGAACTTTAAACATGCTTTGAGTCTTTGAGCAAGAAGTTTGGAAATAACTTTATAGACAACACTGCAAAGGCTTATGGGCCTATATTGACTCAAGTAGTCTGGGTTTACACACTTAGGGATCAAGGTGATGACTGTATGATTCCAGTATTTGAGCATTGTACCTGATTGGAAGAAGCTATGGACAGCTTTCATGAAGTCAGATTTTATTAAGCTCCAGTTGTGCTGGTAGAAAGTGGCTGTCATTCCATCCTCACCTGGAGACTTGTCAGGTTGCAAACTGAATAAGGCCTGTTTGACTTCCTCTTCCTCAATTGGTCTGAGCAGCTCCTTGTTCATGTCAGAAGTTATAGTCTTGGGAATGAGAGGAAGTAAGGTGTCTCCACCCCAACTGCCTTCAGAGGAGAATAATGATGAGTAGAAATCTGATATGTGGCTTTCCAGATCTTGCTGAGTGGAGTAAACTCTTCCTTGGGGAGAGAGCAGTCTGGTAATTGCATTGAGTTTCCTCCTTTGAAGTGTGAAGGTATAGAAGAAACGGGTATTGGCATCACCTTCCTTGATCCACCTATGTTTAGCCTTTTGCTGCCAATGTAACTCTTCCTGAGAGTGAGCCTTGTTGAGTTGCTTTCTGGTTTCAATCCATTCCTCCCAGTTTTTCTCAGATTTGTCAGCATTTAAATCTTCCAATTTCTTGGATAAGTCCACAATCTCTTTCTGGTTCTGGGTTTGAAAGGAGGAGCTCCATATTAGCAATGCAATTCTTGTGTGTTTCACCTTTTCCTTTAGCTGGTAGAAAGGAGTCCCAGTGGTTGTTGTTTTCCAAGCCTTCTGAACGGTTTCCTCAAAACCCTCCTTGCCTATCCATCTCTTATCAAATTGAAAGCAGGATTTCTTCTTCAGCCTAGGTTCTCCCATATTTAACAGAAGAGCTGTGTGATCTGACGAAGTTCTCAACACATTTAGAATCCCAGCATTTGGATGTGAGTGAGCCCAGTCCAGGGAGCCAAAGGCTCTGTCTAGCTTTTCTTCAACAAGGGCTGGGTGGGCTCTGTTGTTGCTCCATGTGTAGGGGTGGCCTTCAAATTTGATCTCAATCATTTCCATATCAGAGATGAAGTTGCAGAAACTTTGGAAGGATGATTGATGTCTGAGAATGCCTCCCACCTTGTCAGAGTTGGAAAGGAGATCATTCCAGTCTCCTATAATGAACCAGTGGCTGCCCCATTGCTGCTTATCAATCAGCAGCTCTTCTCTTTGAGCTTCCCTGAGCAACCTGCAGGGACTAAGATACACAAAAACTCCCCATTGGGGATGATTGGGTTGCAAACAGAATTCTACTACTATTACAAAGTCTTTACATGAAATCTGATTAATTACAACTTAGGATCCCACATCAAAACTAGCCCTCCACTAAGGCCTTTAGGATCTACAATAGCATATCTATTCTGAAAACCTAATTTATTACAGACAGATTTAACAAAAGCATTTGGTTTTTTTGTTTCAGAAAGAAAAATAAAATGAGGGTGATGAGCTCTATTTAGCTCTTTGATTTGGGAAATTGTAGAGGGCCCACCCAGCCCTCTACAATTCCACACCACAGCTAACATTTATCACTGTGGTGCCATTCCAGGCTGGCAGCCCCCACCTTCGATTTGAGTTTTTTGGAATAAACCTGTTCGGGCAGTTGAGAATCCTCCTTTGGTTCAGTTGGTTCCTGTTCTGTTTGCTCTTGCTCAGCTCTTCTTCTTTTGGTTCTGGTTAATTGGTCTATGATGATTGGTGTGTCTTCAGCTCTTTGCAATCTACCCAGTTTATTGGCTGTTCTTTTCCATGTTTTAGGGAGCTTTGTGCTGGGAGCATAAATTGCTTTGTGATTTTGGGTGCCTTCGACCGTTATAAGAGTGTCTCCTTTCTCCAGTTCCATGGCTGAGGTTTCAATAATTTGGAGATGAGTAGTGTCCACACCTTCTTCAGAGGTAGGAGTCTTAGTGACCGATATCAAGGAATTTGCATCAATGGATTTGGATGGAGACTGAAAAGCATCGTGGCTAGGAATTAATTGGTGATTGTTCCCTTGTTGGCTTGATGAAGCTTTATTGGACGTTCCTTCCTCTGTGTCTCTATGAGCTTCAGTGGGTGGAGAAAATCTGGAATCTGACAAGCTTACTGGAGTCCATTTATGACCATCAGGAGCCTTGAGCCACTCTCCGTACTGACCTTCTTTAAGAGCATTGTTTCTCAGGTCCTCCATTTTAGAGTTGCAGCCTCTATCAAGGTGGCCAATCTTTCCGCAGTAATGACACAGGTTAATAAGTTTTTCATATTTGAATAATCGAGAATCATAACTGAATAGCGGAAACATACCTGATGGATTCATGTTGATTGATCTCTTTAGAACTTAAAATTTAATTTGGGATTTAGAAATCTTCCAAAAGACCGTGATCTTTATTTTCTTTATTTTCTTTATTTAATTTCTTAAACGCATAATAGAAAGAAGACTTAATTGTCGTATATAGGCAATTGTTGGGCATCATGATAAAGATACAATAAATGCACCTTCTGTAAATTCACTGATGACTTTCTTTACACGAATTCATAATAGAAGAAAGATAATCAATATTTTATAAATGCCTCTTTATTTATCACGGCTTTTGGGGATTTCACCCATAAATAATTTTGACCCAAATTATATGTTATTTAGGTCGTTTAGTTTAATATTATTATTATTTGCTACGTCACCAAATAATAATATTACCGGGTGTCCACATTTAATTATTCCACAATTCAAATTAAGTTCCTTAGCCAATGTACAAAATTTGATCACTTAATTTGGCTAAACAATATAATGACCAATGTATTAATTACACATATTTAATCCCAAATAGATCTAACAAGTAATTGAACAAACGGTTAAGTTTCAAACGATTGGTTTCCATTCGAACCATCGGTTTTTGATTTTTTTTTAAAGTTAAAAAAAATAGTAAGTAAATAGAAACAACCAATTTTTTTTAAAAAATGACATTTAGCTAATCTGAATTGCTAAATACCGCACCCATTTTACTACGTACCGCACCCCTAAAATACTAAATTACCCTTTTATTAAAAAAAAAAATAAAAAAAAAATAAAAAATTGGAATTTTTGCTTCCAAACCCGTCGGCCCACCCCACCACCC
>BKCP01005294.1:1800896-1835056 GCA_008636005.1 Striga asiatica | reverse complement strand
CACGGATTTTCAAAATCCGTGTTTCTAATTAAATTTTTATTAGAAACACGGATTTTCATAATCCGTGTTTATTTCATTTATAGTGCATATTTGTTATATTTAATTAAATATATATATGATGCATATTTAGTTCATTCATGATGCATATTTAGTTCATGCCAAATGCATATTTTGTTCATTCATGACGCATATTGTTATATTTAAATTTAATATATATACATGATGCATGTTTAGCTCATCATGATGCATATTTAGTTCATACGAAATACATATTTAGTTAATCCATAGTGCGTATTTGTCATATTGAAATTAAATATATACATTATGTATATTTAGTTTATAACATGTGCATATTTAGTTCAAAAACATGGCATACTAGGTTGATATTATTGGTGCATATTTAGTTCATAATTGCATATGCAATTTATACCCAATGCACTTTTTGTTCATATTAATGTTGAATGCATACTTACTTCACACATAATGCATACTAAGGTCAGCAGGTCAACGCCGAAAGTCCAAGGGTCTCGCTGTAATCAATGGTCAATGCTGAAGTCAACGGTTTACGTCGGGTCAACGATGATAAATGGTCAAAATAATATTAAAATAAAAAAATAAAAAATAATTATTTAAATAAAGAGTTAAATCTTGACCACACATCTTGATACCTATCTAATGGCTAGGATTGAGTCTTACATACTCATTTTAAGAATGTGTCCTCATTGTAACCAATCCCTATATATATACTACATTTTAAAAGAGTTATTTTCTACAGAAATAAATTTTTCTATCTAAATATACTATATATTTTGGGGCGTGTTATTTATATAAAAAAAAAATAAAAAATCTGTGGCCAAAAATAAATAAAAAAAAAAATAAAAAATATTACAACACAGTTGCCGGCGGTCGACCCGCGAACCGGCCCGGCCCGGACCGGAACCGCCGGTGCAAAAAAAAAAAAGCAGTGACCCTGAACCGAACCGCGACCCTTACGGTTCGGTCCAACAGACCGGCCCAAATATGGCCGGTTACAGGCCGGTCCGGGCCGGTTCGGTACCGGTTCACGGTCCGGTTCGGCCCGTGGCCATGTCTAGTCCGGGTGTATATCATTCTCACATAAAAGCGTTTACGTCAAAAGAAAATGAAGGAAATGAGTAAATAAAAGAGCCTAATTTTGTTTGGGATGCCAAAACTGATTTTCTTGTCATGAGTTATGACTTGATGGAAGGAAGGTTTTGTGGACCAGCAGTCATCTGTCACAATCTATCATCTTATTACAGAGTAAATTACGGCTACAGTTAAGCTTTTTGACTAACTATACATTAGAAAATTAATAAGTAGACTAAAGAATGTTGACATAGGTGTGGGCCGGCACTGTCCGTATTATTAGGCTGAGCATGAGAGTCGAAGAAATTTGAACCGTTCCAAAAACCGAATCAAAATCACTCCAAACTGAAAAATAACTTTTGACTGTTTGACTTTCTCCGAACTGAACCGAACTGAAAAAATAATTGGTACGGTTCTGGAGATTTTACAAATATCCGAATCGAGAACCGAACCGAACCGAACCGTCTCGTATCGTACCGAACCGAAGAACCAAAATTAAGAACCGAATTATAAAAATAGATGTGTGATATTAATATATTTTATGTCAACTTTGATCCTATATAATTTGAAAAATTTTAAAATGGAAATAAAATATACTTATAACATTTAAGTTTCACTTAAATGTCATGCTTATAATACTTGAGATCTACAATTGAATTTTTCTGGTTTAAAAAAATATATATTTTTAATAGTATGAAATGTTAAAGAAATATTTTAAAAAAATATTTAAACACTACTTAAATTTATCGATACTAGTCGTTTTCAATCTTATATCTAAATGGTATGGAAGATTAAAGAAATATTACTTTAATAAAAAACCATATTATATTTTGTTTGAATTTTGAATTTTCAATGTAAGTTGCACAAATTTAGTTTTAACTAAAATTTAGAGTTATTTCTCGAATTGATTGAAAAATAAAATCTTTAGTATGATAAAATATTGATGAATTTTGAATTTAAAAAAAATATAAAAATACAACTAGGTGGCCACTCAAAAAAAATTAAAAATAATTAAAAATCTCCGAATATTCGATCCGATCCGAATCGATCCGCAACGTTCCGATGGTCCCGAGAACAGAATCTGACCGAATCGAAAATGAAAATATCCGAACCGAACCAATTTTTTGGTACAGTTCTAGAGATTAAGTTTTAGTAATCTCTGAATTTCGATACGGTTTCGAACCTTACCTATCCATGCTCATCCCTACTATGCTCATCGATAATTTACTTCTGACATGGAAATTATAGATTGATAAAGGGAGTTTGGTTGGACAAAATAGAAGTGGGTGCCAGCTGCGTTTCTTCCAGTATTTAAATATCATTTATTAACATTATTATTACTGCACCAATCTATGCTGTGCGGATTGGCCGCCGATAAAGCTGCATTTAGATTTTAGACTTTTAATTATTTCTTATTTATTGCATTGTAATTTTTCTAAAAATAAATTCAATCGATAATAGTCTAATACCACCGAAACAGTATCATCAGCACGTGTGCTGTCAATCTCTTTATAAAACATGTTTTAATTGGTTCAATGGAGATGTTACCTTACTGATTACTCCAGAACAATTAACTCTTAATTCATGGTTTTTTTTTCATCTATCAGCTTCTTCTTGGTAATCCTTTTGCCTTTCCTTTTTACCACTCTCTAAAAATGATTGTATTTGAACACATTTTTTTTATTCATTTATAACTATCCATTATATTTCGAATCAAGTTGTATGTATTAGTATGTTTCACACATTTGGGACAACTGGATCTGATTAACTTTGAATAAGTAGGCTACGAAATGGTTCAAGAATCGGTATTCGATCGATTGAGATAGTAAAAATAAGTCGGTTGGACTTGTTCTAGTTTTTTTTTTTTTGCCTTAAATTAGTTTTAATAATTTCAAATATGTTAACAATAATTAGTTACCAACTTAATTAAGTACATATAAGTGATAATTAATTAAGTAAAACTGGCTAATATGGATAATAAGGGAGATCGCCAAACACAAACGAGATAGTGAAAGAATGAGAATGAAATGCACAAGTGTTTGAATATATTAGAAAGAGTTTTTTTAGTACTCTACGTTGTTTTTTATGAAAAATTAAATGTTGAATTTATACGTGAATAAAGTGAGAAAACAATGATGATCGTGTGACAACTAAGAGGCTAAGTGTGTCACACTTGTCGTCATGCAAATATCGCCTTTTGAGGATGAGAATCAGATTCTGACTTTTGATGATTGGATCGGTTGGACGATTGCTTTATCGTTTTCTATTCATACTTAGTAGAGACATCGACATAGGGTGCTAGCTTGCAGATCACCATTTCAAAATGTTAGGAGAGATCGACACAAGGTCAGTAGGTTTTGAGGCTCTCTTCACGAGTTTGGCTTGAGTCGACATGGGCCCAATTTAAATGTGGACTACGTGCTTTTAGATATAGTGGGATGGTCTAGAATCTTTATGCACAACAAGGCCCCCCAGATGTTCGAGCCGCATTTGGGTTCAATAGATCGTCATGGGCCCGAGAAGCTGGTTGTCGATCCTTTTGATAACGGATAACTTCAACGTGCGAGATCACAAAAAAAGAAACCTTCAAACTTTTCAAAATCTGAACAAAGGGGCGATTACGTTCTTTAGCATAATATAATACACCTTTTTGAGTAATTGTCCAATGGCGAGAGATAAAATGAGGCGTTTGGGGGACATAACAGCTGCTGGGCGCACCTTTTCAAGAATAAGGACACTTGTCAGCGCTTGAAGGTGATGACTCATGGGTTTTCACGCGAATCGATGTGCTCAGCTAACCGTTCGGTTTCGTGTCTTTATTTGAATATATTTGAAAGAGAGATTTTTTAGTAACTTTCGTTGTTTTTCTTGAAGCATTAAATGTTGAATTTATAGATGAACAAAGTGAGAAAATAATAATGGTCGTGTGCCTACTAAAAGGCTAAGCGTGTGACACATGTCACCATGCGAATATATCCTTTTGAGAATGGGACCCAAATTCTTGCTTTTGATTATGGGACCGATTGGGTGGTTGCTTTACTGGTGTATGTTAAACGCCTAGTAGAGAGATCGGCCTATGGTGCTAGCTTGTGGATCGACATTTCGAAATGTGAGGAGAGATCGTCACAAGCTAAGTAGGTTCTTGAGCTCTCTTCACGAGTTTGGGACTGAGTCGACATGGGCCCAATTCCAACGTGGGCTACGTGCTTTTAGATATAGTGGGCCGGTGTAGAATATTTATGATGGGATCGGTAACGATTTTGTTATGCACAAGTCACAAATTCAATAGCAACAATAGACCTATGCACAACGGATCTAGAGGTTTAGAGTTGAATACTCACGAAATAAAATTGCAGACTCTGAGTCGTTGTAGATTTCCTCTGTAGGAGATCGTGTGAACCTTAAATCCGTTGGGATGCCGGTTTCTTCTCGTCGGACTCGAGAAGCTCAATGGAGCGGTGGCCGGGAGCAGCTCACGCGTCACGGGGTCGTCGGTGGTGCGCGAGGATCGCGGGTGGCGGGCAGCCTTGGGCGGCTGCGAGCGGGGCTGCATGCGAGGTCGCCGACGTGCGAGGAAGTCACGGGCTGAGGCTGGCTTGAGGTCTTCGGCTCACGACGGTCGATGGTGGTCGGTCGGCCGGCGGTCACGGGGTTGATCGTCGGTTGATGATCACGGGGTCTCGGTACCTCTGGATCTTCTACTGTATATCTCGAACACGTCTTCAATTTGTATCGGTGGAACAACAAGACGAAGATAATGCTCGACTCATGAGCTTAATGATGTATTTATAGGGCTACAGTAGAGATCCTAAGGAGGTGATGACTTGGGCTCCATAAGTATTGGGCCTAACTGTGAGCAAAGCCACTTTTGCCAATACTTAAATAATGTTTCGATCCACTAACGAAAAAATTATTAAACTCCCTCATCATCCCTGAAATTATATTCGAGACTCCACTTATAATTACTCGAATTACCTCCCCATGTTTAAGATATAATGTTCATTAATTAATTCGATCGCTGATAATCAAGAATTAATTAATATCTTGTAAACCGGAGCTAGCCATTCATCACATTATTATTATGTTGGAACTTAATCCACCTACAGGGTTTAATATAATAATTCTTCATGAACTCACTTCGAGGACATCATCAAACTGACGCACATGGTGTCTGTAAATATTCTAACAGCACATCGTACATGCAACACTATTACCAAAACATCAGGAATGTTGACCCAACTGAATGAATCTCACCTTTAGTGAATCAAAACAATAGATACAACATGCACATGTCTGTTTATATCTTACGGGTTAAGAGAACGCAGTAATTAACCGAGACTAAGTTTTTTTTATGACGATCAGTATAAAATAATCTACTACTCTCTGGGATCCTGTTCAATACATAAATGTACTAGTGCAACTAATCAGTTAAGACCAACTGTACAGTTGACAATACAACTGCTCTAATGGTTTGGTAATTTTCATCTAGGTTGTGAACCATCAATTCTTGCTTCGCAAGTGACTGATAAAATGATATTCTGTTCAAACACTAATGAACCATTTTATCTACGTGCAAAACAACAGAACATGGAACTTGTTTAATCAAACATGATTCTCATTCAACAAAGATAAAGTGTAAATATAATCCAAAGTCAAGCTTCAGTATATAACACCAACAATTTAAGCACAACAGGGTGGCCCTCAAGTTTCTGGGTCGCATTGGAGATCGAAAAATCGTCATGGGCCCAAAGAAGATATTTGTCGATCTTTTTTCTACGTATCGATTGCCCTAATAGAGAAAATACGTAAGCCCTACAGAGGAAATCTACAATGACTCAGAGTATGCATATTTTAAACCGTAAGTGTTCAACTCTAAACCTTTAGATCTGCTGCGCGTATGTTTATTGTTGCTATTGAATTTGTAACTTGTACATAACAAGATCCTCACCGATCCCAACACAACGAATGGTAGAGTAGTTTTTTTATTTTTTTTTTCTATTATTTTTTGTTTTTAACATCCATGGAGGGGGGTAGGTGGAGGGGATTAAGGCTGGATCCCTAACCTGTACATAGTCAAGACCCTAAATAGGCAAAAAAATCACAGGTCTACACAANAAAACAAACGCAAACGGAATAATCAGAGCTTGGGCTGACAGGTGCCCAGGTAAATAGTCTGATCCACAAAGTGGGTAGAAGTAGAAAAATACAAGAAGATTATGAGAGTCTAAACGAGGGGTAGCCCGCTTGATCCATCTCCACAAGAGTACAAAGGCGGGGAAAGGCGTCATCCATGTGGAAGGTGTGCCTCTGTGGGGTGGAGGCACCTAGACTGGCCAGATGTCGGGTCATACAACTGAAGATCCGAGGTTGTCGAGCAATCTATATATATTTATCCAATCCCGTAATATATATATGCAACCCTGTAATTTATTTGTAATTCGCAGGGTTGTCCGTTCTTCACGAAAAGACAGGATTGTGCTAACTGGATATATTGAATCAACCGGCGACCATCCCACGATCACCGGCGACCTTCGGCGACCGGCCGCCGCTGGACGCGCCGTCACCAGAGGACCACGTGCCGTCACGCGCCGCCCCGACGTGCATGAGGGATTTCCATGTTCAGCCCACCTGATGGTTCACGCTGCCCCAGGGGAGTGGTCCAATCAGCCTGTCCGTGCGCAGCCCAATCCGTGAGGAGATGGCCCAGCAATCCAGCGCGCAGCCCATCTGCGAGGAAGCCCACGTCACGAAGCCCCCCAGCAGGAGGCCTAACACGCGTGTGGGCCAACGGGTAGGAAGAATATTGCGCGGGCCGCGTTCAGCCCGCACGCGGCCCGCGTCTCCTCAGCAAAAGCCCGCGCGGGGACCGACGTTAGCCCGCGCGCCCGATGTCCTCACAAGCAGCGGCCCGCGAAGCCTATCCTCAGCCCGCGCCCACCAGCGTCCTCCAGCCCGTTCCTGCGCGGCCCACTAGCATCTCAGCGGCCCAAATGACGTCCTAGCGCGGCCTAGCGAGTGGATTGTGGCCCAACGACGCTCCAAAGCGCACAGAATCGGTCCAGCGTGTTCAGAACCGACCCAGGCGAGTTCAGGGAGGTCCAGCTGCAGTCTGGCGGGTTCGTGGAGTTCTGATGAGCTAACGGCGAGTCCGGGACAGTCCAATATGA
Organism: Striga asiatica; assembly: GCA_008636005.1. Taxonomy (NCBI): domain Eukaryota; kingdom Viridiplantae; phylum Streptophyta; class Magnoliopsida; order Lamiales; family Orobanchaceae; genus Striga; species Striga asiatica. The sequence continues at coordinate 1,827,782 of BKCP01005294.1, read as the reverse complement.
TTGGGAAATGATCCAGTGAGTCTGGGAAAAAATTAAAAAGGTACGCGTTGAACCGTCGCTTCTAGTTCTCTGAGCTTAGGGTTTAATTCGTAGATAGTCGACTTGCATAATTTTGAGATCCTCAGAAACAACGACTCTGGAGCATGGGTTCTGGACATGTGACGACAGAGATAGTAGTAAGCGGTGTGGTGGCGTGCAACCTATGCAGACTCTAGGTGTGAGTCTACCCAGAGCTGTGAGGAGAGAGAGAGATGTCGATCAACGTGCAAAACAATGTGAAAGCACATTCTTTTCTGTCTAGATGAATCACAGGATCAAACAAAGAATGAGGAAGCCTATGTGTCTAAAGTGTGTACGCTGTGAGAAAAAACTGAGGAGCACAAAAAATTGTATGTACTGTGTATTTCTATGTTTTTGGTAATTCTCCAACTTTGAATTAATTTGAGTTGTCAATCTAAATGTTAGAGAATAAAAGCATACACTTACTAGGTAAGGTTTATGTACAAAAGTATTGACCATGTTCAATGAAGTATTCTTCATAATTGAAATTCTGAAACTTGATTATATTATTTTCCTGATGCCTCTTTAAAACTTGCACAATTGACTAGTCTATGTATACTTATCATCTCTTTTGTGTTGGTAAGATTATAGCGCATTCATAATTGTCTAAGTTTAGGTATTTATGCATAGGTAACTTTACCTTATATTTTTATATTATATAGAGCTTAATACTTACATTATTGTGCTTTAATTCTATATTTTATTGGGATATATTACACATGCTTGTTTCGTAGATATTTTTATATATTTTCGAGAACTGTTGATTATTGGATAAGCATGATGAGTATCTTTACACACCTGAAATGATGAAAGATTGATACATAGATGATAAATAACAAGAAACAAAATAGCATCGAGATAGGGTACCTTGCTCATGACACAGGTCATGTCACAATTATGGAAATAAATTGTGCAAAAGCATACATAAATGTGAGCAAATTGATTTGTTTTTCTATCTATTTTTATTATTTACAACAAAGGTCCGAGGACATTATAAGAGGCATATTCAGTTTATTTGTAAGAGAAAATCATATATATATGACAAATATGAGATATTATACTAGATCGGTTTTAATGGATAAAAGGAATATATTGAAAAATAAGCCTACACATGGGCTAAGACACGTGGCATGATGGTATTGGTCAAATACAATACACTCCCCCTATAAAAGGGGGATAAGGTATCTCATTACCTCATTCTGTTTATTCATTACTACACTCTCATTTTGCACTCTGCATTTGGAGCGATTGTTGACTTAGGCATCGGAGGCCGAAGCCGGGACCCCTCCCAGCTTTGGGTTCTTATAGGTACGGAGGTCTTCCGAGTTGAAGGAGTCCTGGTGAAGTCCATTCACCAACATTGGCGCCGTCTATGGGACCCGTTCGAAAAGCCAAATGGAGTTCCGACTGAAAAAAAATTTGAAATTTTCTAGCAAGCTCCTTCACCTCCATCAGCCACCGCCGCGCGCCGCCACCGGCCATCGGAAAACATGCTCTGATCGGAAAATTATTTACATCATCGGGTATATCTCCTCGAGGTGAATCTGCCCTTAAAAATTCATTAAAAAATTCCTCCGGTAAGGCCTTCGATTTCGCCGGTCAAACTTTCCGGATCTAGGAAATTTTGGTCAACTTCCGGTATTCAAATGTATTTTCCCGACGATATGTGAGGGCTATGAAAAATTCGGGAGCACCAGCGGAATCCTCTCGACGAGATCAATCTTCAGCTACCAACCATTGCCAGCCGCCGCCTCCGTCTCCGCCGCCGGCCGCCGGTCAAAGTTGTCGGATCGGAAAAATCTTTACACCATCGCGAAGCTCTTCCGTGCTCGTTCTACCCTCCAGGAAGGCTGTTAATTTTCCGGTCAAAGTTATTTGATTTAGCAAAAATTGTTCAACATCTGGTTTTTTCTCCGATTTTCCGTCGATTTCCGATGAACCTCTCCAATTCGATGGCACCATTGGGATTGCCCCGCCGAGGCGCGCGTGCGGACTGTCGCCTTCTCCGGAGCCGACGTTCTATTTTCGGCAGATATTTCCGGAGAGTCCATGGTCGGGCTCGCGACACAGTCCACCCAGGTCCACAGATCTGCGCACAACCCATTTTCTAGCTCACCAGGTGTTGGTCTATGTAGCCCAGCCCGTGGACGATCCAGCAGGAGGCAGCCCAACATGTCTCTCAGCTCTAACATGCCCCTCGGCTCAATATATTGAGTTTTTGGCCCAATAGCGCCAGCCCACCGAGGAGGAAGAGAAAAAATCTACGGGCCGCGTCCAGCCCGCGCGGCCCGTACCCCTCACAGAATCTGGCCAGCGCGGTGCGCGCCTAGCCCGCGTCCAGTCCAGTCTCTAGCTCGCATTTTTCATAATTCCCAGCCCGCGTGCGGCCTACGATTTTCAGCCCATGTCCAGCACGCCTCCTGGCCTATTTTTGTGGCCCAAACACTTCTTTTCCTCGGCCCAACAAGTGTCCTTCAGCCCAGAGACACCCCAGCGCGGCCCACTAGCTCAAAGTGGCCAGAAATGGCCCAAACCGGTCCAACCCGGCCCTTACCTCATCTTCAAGCCCCGGTTCGCACCCAAAGCTATTTAGGGACGATTCAATGTGGATGGTGAGGTGAATTCGAGATAGCATTCTCGTACGGAAGGTATGGCGTTCATTTAAATTATGGACCGGAGGATTTTTTAATTGGTGAAAATGAAGTTTATTTGATCTATTCATGGAATTATTTGGTTTATTCATGGAGATATTATTTGATTAAGAATAAATGCGCGTTGTGATTTCTAACTGAGGATATCTAGTGATTGTACTTATCCTGTGTTTGGTGCACTTATCGGTGGGTTCGAGGAGATTAATTAAAATTATATGATTTAATATCTTGATATATTCAGAGCCTCTCATATGGATTTTCATGTGAAAGTGTGGAATGTTATTTGAATTGAATATTCATAATTTTTTAAGCATGTCATTACTCGGGCATGTCTTAAATCGAGGAGATGGTGATGTTTGTATTTGATATCTTGTGTTTCTTGCGTGGAGCTTGATATGGGGAGTAATTCATTTGAATTTTCATTTGGTGCAATTGTTTAATGGTTTTTTGTATATGAGGAGTATGGTTTGTTGTAATGGTTGGTTGAATTCATGGTTTCGTGAAATTCTGGTTGACTTTGCCTTTGAGTGGGTGTTTGTGTGGTTTCATATCATGGAAAAGAGACTTGTCTGTAGATTGAGGTGTGGTACAAGAATACGTGGACCAATTTGGCTGCTTTGATTTATTCATCTCTTGTTATTATTGCTATCGGGGAATTGCAAATTGGATGATAGGGATCAAATACACCTAATGGTAATGTTTGAATTCTTGTTGAGGAAAATACATGAGTATGTGGATTGGACATTTACATACACTGCTTGGTTGCGGTGAGGAGTGGATAACGGGGAGTAAACGGCAACACATGTCGTCATGTACAAACAGGACAGGGAGGTCGAAAAATATATTTGATATGTTTTATTTTTATCTCGTTCGACGTAATTACGCATTGAGTGACACTAACAAAAATGGTCGATTACTATTCTATCTTGTTGTGTTTGGTGTGTTTTCTTTTTGACCTCAGTGGTAGGTCGAAGTGTTAGAGCTGTTCTGAAGAAAAAATCCACTTGTTTTTGGTACTCCCTGCTTCGGGGTGGGCAAGTGGTCGCTTGTTTCGAACATTCCTTGGGGTGGGCAAGTAGTCGAAACAAATCCACGCCTCTGGGCTGGACGGCTGCTTGTTTTGCGCATCCCTTGGGGTGGGCAAGTGGTCGAAGACAATATCCACTTGTTTTTAGCACGCCCGCTTCGGGGTGGACAAGTGGTCGCTTGTTTCGAACATTCCTTGGGGTGGGAAAGTAGTCGAAACAAGTCCACGCCTCCGGTCTGGACGGCTACTTGTTTTGCGCATCCCTTGTGGTTGAAGACAAAATCCACTTGTTTTTGGTACGCCCCGCTTCGGCGTGGGCACGTGGTCGCTTGTTTCGAACATTCCTTGGGGTGGGCAAGTAGTCGAAACAAGTCCACGCCTCCGGGCTGGACGGCTGCTTGTTTTGCGCATTGCTTGGGGTGGGAAAGTGGTCGAAGACAAAATCCACTTATTTTTTGTACGCCCGCTTCGAGGTGGGAAAGTGGTCGCTTGTTTCGAACATTCCTTGGGGTGAGCAAGTAGTCGAAACAAGTCCACGCCTCAAAACGGCTGCTTGTTTTGCGCATTCTTTGGGGTGGACAAGTGGTCGAAGACAAAATCCACTTGTTTTTGGTATGCCCCGCTTTGGGGTGGGCAAGTGGTGGCTTGTTTCGAACATTACTTGGGATGGACAAGTAGTCGAAATAAGTCCATGCCTCCGGGCTGGACGGCTGCTTGTTTTACGCATTCTTTAGGGTGGGCAAGTGGTCGAAGACAAAATCCACTTCTTTTTGGTACGCCCTGCTTTGGGGTGGGCAAGTGGTAGCTTGTTTCGAACATTCCTTGAGGTGGGCGATTAGTCGAAAAAAGTCCATGCCTCCGGGCTGGACGACTGCTTGTTTTGCACATTCCTTGAGGTGGGAAAGTGGTCGAAGAAAAAATCCACCATGACTAAGGCCTTGGGGCTGGGTGGTCGATCCTAGTGTTGGGTCGGTGAAGACACGGAGCTTATTGGAGACTTTAGAGATAGGTCGATGATTTCTACTTGGTTTTTATTTTGTCATATTTGTTTTTGACCTCAGTGGCTGGTCGATGGAATCCATTAGCTCGGGCAGGTCGATGGTTTTATTTGGTTTGGTTTTGTTATATTTGTATCTTTGACCTCAGTGGCAGGTCGATGGAGTTCATTACGGATAGCTCAAGCAGTGACAGGTCGATGGTTTTATTTGGTTTTTGTTGTATTTGTGGCTTTGACCTCAATGGCAGGTCGATGGAGTTCATTATGGATAGCTCGAGCAGTGACAGATCCATGGTTTTATTTGGTTTGGTTTTGTTGTACTTGTGTTTTTTTTATCTTAGTGGCAGGTCGATGGTGTTCATTACGGATAGCTCGGGCAGGTTGATGGTTATATTTGGTTTAGTTTTCTTGTATTTGTGTCTTTGACCTCAGTGGCAGGTCGATGGAGTTCATTACGAATAGCTCGAGCAGTGACAGTTTGATGGTTTTATTTGGTTTGGTTTTGTTGTATTTGTGTCTTTAACCTCAGGTGCAGGTCGATGGAATTCATTACGAATAGCTCAAGCAGCGATAGATCGATGGTTTTATTTGGTTTGGTTTTGTTGTATTTGTGTTTTTTATCTCAATGACAGGTCGATGAAGTTCATTATGGATAGCTCAGGCAGGTTGATGGTTTTGTTTGGTTTGGTTTTGTTGTATTTGTGTTTTTGCCCTCAGTGGCAAGTCGATGGTTTTATTTGGTTTAGTTTTGTCGAATTTATTTTTCGACTTCAGTGGCAGGTCGATGGAGTTCATTACGGATAGCCCGAGCAGGTAGATGGTTCTTATTTGATTTGGTTTTATCGAATTTATTTTTCGACCTTAGTGGCAGGTCGAAGAAGTTCATTTCGAGCAATGACCGCGCGTCGCAACGCGGCAAAATTATAATTTATATTTTTCCTCGACTAACCTCTACTAACTAATAGTAGCGGTGAGTAAGGGTCGATCCCACGAGTAGTGTATATTAAAATGTGAATTTCCTCGTATTAATTGAAATTATAAAAGCAATAAAAGGGGGGATTAAAACTTATTTAGAAAAAGTGTGATTCTCTCGGGTGGGAGCAGGTTTGGCGATTCTCTCGGGTGGGAGAAAATCCAGTGATTCTCTTTGAGTGATTTGGTGTTTCGATTGCTACCAGCAAGTTTGGGGCGATCTTCTTTACCTCTGGGTTTAGTTCCTTATTTGGATCGGTTGCAGGTGCAAACCCTAATTATGGAAGAACATAGCTGCATCGGTCAGGACGACGATTTAGTAGATCGCATCAAGAGGTTTTCGTTATCTGATAAGGAAAGCTTAATCACCAGCATCGCTCACGAGGATATCAAATTGAGTGCTGACGAGTGCCAAAGAAGCCTCTTTGCCAAAGTGATAGGAGACTGCAAAGCAAGTTGGCTGGGAATCAAAAGAACCATGAGCCATATTTGGAGGCTGCAACAACAGATGGAGGTTAAAGAGTTGGGTTATAATTTTTTTCAATATGTCTTTCAGAGTAAAGATGATATGAGGAAGGTGGCAGACGGAACCAACTAGAGTTTCGAAAACCAATACTTAATCCTAAATGAATGGGAGTCAGGAATATCAAGCAAACATCCTGCCTTTCAGGAAGTCACTCTGTGGGTTCAGGTATGAAATCTTCCTATCAACTGGCTTAGCACGAAGGTGAGAGTTAAAATAGGGAATATCTTTCAATCAGTTCAGAATGTTGTCTTGGCTAGCTCAGGAAATCATGGAAGCAAAATTATCAGACTGCTGGTTTTGGTGAATGTCAATGAACCACTTCCTAGATGCACAAATATTAAGTTAGATGATCAAGTTATCAGTGTGGGTTTTAGATATGAGAAACTGCATAACCTCTGTTACTACTGCGGTCTTATTGGCCACTTAGATAGAGGTTGCAAGCAGAGAATTGCAGCTATTAAATCCAGTTCAGTGAAGGAAGGGCAATACGGAGATTGGATCAAAGCTGTGGAGGGACAATACTGGGTTGATATTGGACCATCTGGTCACAGAACTTCCCCATCATTTAGTCAAGTCCCTACTTCCAACCCAGATTCTCCTCCTAGAAGCTCTTCTAGTCTCATGGACAAGGGGAAGCAAATAATTCAAGTTCAACACCAACCTTGCACCAACCCACAACCAGACACGGTGGCCTCAAACTCAATTCCTGAAGATTCAACTCCCAACACACCATCTTCAGCAAGGAAGGCAATTTCTACCCTTCAACCTCAACCTAAGCCTTTGAATTTAAGCATTCAACCACTGGATGAAACACAACAGAACAAGATGATGGAAGTGGACTTAGCCAAGCAAGCCACCACAATTCCACTTCAAATCAAGGCTAAGCAAATAAAACCAGCTAATATCCAAATCAGTACCAAACAGAAAACCTGGAAAAGAGCTCTCAGCAGAGAAGGAAGGCTTCATAGAAATGATGATTAAGAGTTAATGATTCAAGACAACACCAGTTCTAAGAGGACAAGGGAAGATAATCCATCTTCCCCTCAACAATCAACCCAGAATATGATAATTCCAGCACCAGGTAAGAAACTCAAAGGAAACTCAGAGTAGGTGAGGGATGCCAGCCTCAAATGGCACCCCAACTCTCAATGCTAGCTGCGGTGTGGAATTGTAGAGGGATGGGTTGGCCTCTACAATTTCCCAAATCCGAGAGTCCATCAAGGCTCACCATCCAACTTTCTTTTTCCTTTCAGAAACTAAGAAAACTAGTGGCTTTGTTAAATCTGTAGCCAGGAAACTGGGTTATGTAGATAGATTTGCTTTTGTTGATCCAGTAGGATTAAGTGGGGGATCGCTCCTTCTTTGGGATTTAAATGTAAATGTTATTCAAATTATCAAGAAGTCTTTTTATATTAGGGGTGGGTACGGTCCGGGACGGTCCGGGATTTGACCTATCACGGTACCTGTCCCGATTTTTTGAACCGGTCCGGGATGAGACCCCGTCTCAAACAGATCGGTATCAATCGGGACCGGGNTTTATTGTTTAATTTTTTCATTTTTTGGGCCTTGTTAAGACTGAATAGTGAATTGGGCTTTCATTCATAAAATACAAAGCCTGTTAACTAAATTGAAACAGAGTTACAAAAACAGAAACACTAACAATGTAACATAAATATAAATAATGTATAATATATATATATAATATTTTTGTAACAGGAAATCTAACAATGTAATATAAATATAAATAATGTATAATATAAATATATATATATATATATAATATTTTTGTACAACAAAAATAAGGACGGTTCGAGAAAAAAATATTATTAATCGATACCGACATTGTTTCAACCGGTTCGGTACCGGGAACGGTACGATAATTTTAAAAACCGATTGGAACCCCTATTTTTCGGAACGGGACTATTTTGGTCCGATTCGGGATTGGAAAATCTGGTTTTTTTGCCCACCCCTATTTTATATTGCTATTGAATTTGAATTACCTCTCTCTTCCCCCCAGTGGGGCATTTTTGTCTACTTGAACACCTGCAAGCAGACCAGAGCCCTTCAATAGGCTGAAATGATTGAAGACAAAGCTAGCTAGGGTAAAAAATGGTTTGCTATTGGTGATTGGAACGATTTGTGTGCTCAAGATGATAAAGCTGGTGGTATTTTGAAGAGTGCTAAGAGCCTAATAGGTTTCAATTCTATTATTAACAATATGGAGATGGAAGAACTCACAATGCATGGATATAAATACACATGGTGCAATCTCAGGACTGAAGAAGGCCTGGTAGAAGAAAAGCTTGATAGAGGCTTTGCTTCCACTGACTGGACTCAGGAATTCCCTCATGCTTTTGTCACCAACAAGATAAGGAGCTCTTCTGACCATTCTATGCTTCTTCTCAGTTTGGGACAATCTCAACTGGGCTCAATCATCATCAGGGACTCCTTTTTTCAGATTGAAAGAAAAGGTGAAGAACAACAGAATTGCACTGCTCAGATGGAGCTCAAAATTCAGAACTAAGAACCAGCAAACTATTGAAATCTTATCAAAGAAGTTTGAAGTTCTCAGAGAAGACAAACATAAGACTATTGGGAGCAATGGAGCACCACAAGAGCTGAACTCAATACAACTTATAAGCAAGAGGAATTGCACTGGCAACAGAGGTCTAAGATTAAGTGGCTTAAGGAGGGTGATGAAAATACAAAATTTTTCCATGCCTACACCATCCAGAAAAGGAAGCTTAATGCTGTTTCTAGACTTATCAACTCTCAGGGTGCAGCTATCACTTCTCAAGACGAATTAAGAGACACATTGCAGATTATTACTCTGACTTTTTTTCTTCTGAAGGGAGCTGGGATGGAGACTCTATAATCCAATTGATACCCCAGTCAATATCAGAGGACATGAATCTGAGCCTTTTGAAGCCAGTCACTGAAGAGGAAGTCCAGTTTGCTCTATTCTCCGTTCACCCTGATAAGTCATCTTCTTGTTCTCTAGAAAAAGTACAAGCTCTTCACTGGCCAGAGGGTCAATCTTCAAAAATCTGGGATTTTCTTCAGCAGGAACACTCCTCAAAGCCTGAAAGATTGTAATGTGCTCAATGGTATAGTTCCTCCCAGATCCACCAGGTACCTTGGATTACCTTTGGGAATTGGCAGGTCAAAGAAAGAGGTCTTTGATTACATTTTAGCATCTATAAGAAGTAAGCTGCAGGGTTGGAAAAACAAACTCCTCTCAACAGCAGGTAAGGAAGTGTTGGTGAAATCTGTCCTTCAAGCTTTACCTGTCTTCTCAATGACTTGCTTTAAACTCCCTGTATCCATCTGTAAAGAGATTTCAAAGTTATGTGCTGATTTCTGGTGGAAAACTGGGGACAACTCAGATTTTGATGTTCACTGGAGGAAATGGGATAAAATCACTCTCCCTAAACTCCTGGGAGGATTAGGCTTCCATGATATCAGTCTTTTCAATGAGGCCCTTATATGTAAACAACTCTTGAGGATAGCTAACAATCCTGAGCTACTGGTAAGTAAAATTCTCAAAGATAGGTACTTCCCAAATGATTCTATTCTCAAAGCTGTGAAGACCCAAAAAGGGTCTTGGCTTTAGAACAGTTGGCTGTCAGTGCTTCTCCTTTTCGCCAAGTGTGTAAAAATTGAAATTAGAAATGGCCTTTCCACCAGAATAGATGATATCAACTGGGTGCCTGATCTGAAAAATCCATCCCCCACTCTCATTGAAATTATCAGGGGACATCTTGTCTGGGTGAAGGATCTGTTGGCTAACAATGGAACTGAATGGAATACCTGGTTGATAGAGCAGGTGTTTGACTCAGAGGACAGTGCTACAATTCTAAAAATTAATTCACTGAACCCTGCTAGATCAGACAGATAGCATTGGGGACCTGACCCAAAAGGCTAATTCTCAGTCTCCAGCTCTTACAAAATTTTGGCTGCTCAAAAACTTCTGCAGTTAGATATCCCAGAATCAAGCTCTTCCTCTTTGCCTCCTCACCAAATATTCCATAGATGCTGGCATTTGAAAATACTTGGGATGATCAAGCACTTTATATGGAAATGTATCTCAGGAACTCTTCCAACAGCAACTAACCTGAGGAGGAGAAGAGTTGATATCAGCCCCATCTGATCACATTGTGGAGAGCATTCTGAGACAATTGAACATATCCTGTTCTTATGTTCTAGAGCTAAGAGGATTTGGGACTCTGCCCCTGTGCATTGGGATGGTCCTGACCAGTTTACATTCTCCTTTAAATGTTGGTGGCAGCAGGTAAGCAAAATCAAGAAATCTGAGGTGGTTCAGGCCAGGATCCAATTGTCCACTTATCTGTTATGGTGGCTTTGGAAATCCTGGAACTTGTGGATGTTCAAGAACTCCCTTATGCCTGAGCACATTGTGATTGCAGCTGCACACACAGATTGGATGGAAGCTTCAGAAGCAGCTGGATCCTCTGCTAGCTCCTATAGTTAGATGGTTGTTGCTATTTTAGTTTTTGTTTCTTTTAGTTCTAGTCCTTTTCTTTCTTCTTTCTTTCGGGAGTTATGGTTGCTAGCTAGGCCTTTGGTAGTGGAAGGTGGCATAACTTCTTTTTCTGTTGATTTGGTTTTGTTCCTTGTTAAGGTTCTAGGTACTTTGTGTAGTACCTCTTAGTTTTTCCTTTTTCGAGTAGGATCTTGCCTCTTGTAGTCGAACTTTGTTCACGGTTGTTATATATATGATCTCTATCGTTTTGGCCAAAATTAAAAGGGGGGATTGAATTTAATGAACCAGTAATGCGTCAACCATGTCAAACCTTGGCCGGGGTAAGCTAGTTATTATACTGAAAGGAAAAGTTTGACTTTGATTTATGGAGATAAGAAAAGGGGTAGTTAACTAAAACCCTAATAAAACAAATAATATTTAAACAATGAAAATAGAAATAAAATTAAATAAATGAAGAGAACTTTCTAGTTCACGGTTTCGTCTACACCCTCGACCGACTTGTCTAATCAACTTTGGTATCAAATCTCACAATCTTATGGAATTACTTGCCCTAGGCAACGACATGGTCTGTTACCCGAATTTTTCCTTATTTTAATTTTACCGCGAGATGCTCTAGACTAAACTTGACTTCTTTTGTACAGTCCAGAAAAACGTTTTCAAGATTTAATACAATTAGCCGCTTTACGAATTAGAAAAATAGACTAGACTAAGTAGTGAACTCAACTGCGTTCGTTCACTTAAATAGGCCGTGTTATCCCCGATAGTTATCGTCTTCCGGTTGCTCTTATGAATTAAACTCAACAACAATTATGGATTGCATGTCTAACTTTAGGTATAGACATGAAAAGCCTAATCTAGGTGATCAATCTAAATAAGACTCAACAAATCATGGTTGCTCAGTCAAAATAACACAAACAATTACAAAAAGATAACTCAATAATCAACCACGTAAATCAATCAAACATCGTCAAGTCATAAGGTTCAACTTCCCCGGAACTAGAAATAAAAGCCTAGCCTAACATAGTAAATAATAAAAGAAAGAGAATAAGAATATCCCCTTTTGTTTACGGGTGGGGGCCTTCCTCCGCATGTTGATCGGGTTCCTCTCGTATCCGCCGGCTCTTTCTTCCCTCTGTTCTGTCCGTACGCCCTTTTTCTCTTTTCTGTGGTTGCGTGCGTGTATGTCTGTTTTTGGGAAAAATTAATTCATATCCTAGGGCCTGTGTGTGTATATGTCTGTTTTTGGGAAAAATTAATTCATATCCTAGGGCCTGTGTGTGTATATGACTTTACGTAAGGCAAATAAATCCCCTGCTTCCAAACTCAATTCCTCAAAGCCTCAAATAATTTCCCAATGACATTGGGCTAATTAGTTCTTATGGCCCACGTTTCAATTTAACACAAAATCTGTAACACCCCGTTTTATTTTAAAGAATTTGCCGAATTTATTTAATAAAAATCAGAGTATTTTTTATTTTTTTAAATCCAAGTTAAAACATTTATCAAGAAACGGGCGCTACTTACTAACCACAACAAACAAATAAAAGCACCAAATCAATCAATCGATAGAACCTACACATGCTCGACCTATCAAAATAACAATCTTAATAATCATAAATTTCAAAACCATTCCCAAACGACTAGCATGAAAGCAAGGTTCAAACGAAATTCAACATAGTTCGAAAATGGCGAAACAAATAATCCAAAGTACGATAGCAAATAAATAAATATCAAGTTTATGCGGAAGCACAGGTTTCAACACATAATGACCACCATCTCGCTCGTCCTACGCCACCGCCTCCAGCTCATCTCAACCTAGAATAAAGGAAGAGAGAAGACAACAAGAAAATAATAGGGGTGAGCAACCAACTAGCTCACCATTATCGCACAGTTATACCGTATAATTATTTTAAAAGCATTAAAACAGTATCAGTATCGGTATGCACAGAATTCATAGCCTAAACCCCCTACCCGGCCCTATCGCAAACCTCCTATGTACATACAACAACCTTCTGGATACGACGGCATGGCTGTAACAGGAAACCTTCCCACCCTCGGATACGACGGTACATGGGATCCTTTCCAGGATACAGTGAAGTTGAATCACCCCTCCGCTCTACACGGATTCGAGTATTCAGACAATCCCCTCCGCTCTACACGGATTCGGGCGTCCACCTCCCGGATACTACGGGCAGACGACTTCCACTGCTTTCGCATTCATCAAGGCACTAGCGTTCGGGACACTTAGACTAGAGTTCTCATGCAAACAAAAATTTTCAAAAGAAATATCACACGAAATAATAAGTGCGATAAATATGGAATACATCACAAATGTACCCACCTGATTGCAGCTACAGTTCAACGTCACAAATCTCGAAATGAGGCGAGGTCACACCTCTAGACACCAACATTAAGTCCAGATACTAAAGTCAACACTTTAATCTAGACCTATGTAGAAAATTCACAAATTGACTTAGCCGAACTCGGTTCGACCAAATGGTTCGTGAAGTTCTGTGGATACGGAAACTCTAGGACTTAGACTCGATCAAACCACACATTCAAGTTCACATAAATGCAAGTGAAAGACAGACAAACGAGCCACAAGTAAACACATGGCACATTTGTCAACAACACTTAACAAATTTCAATATAGAAAAACAATTTCTCAATTTCACACTTGAATTAGAAGGTGTACCAAATCAAAGAGTTAGGTTCTGAAACTTTTACATAAATTTCACATCCCAGTTCTAAGTAAGATCACCCAATTTCAGCTTCAAACTTCTTATGCATAATTTTATAAAATTCAAACAAGTTTTTCAACAAAAACGAGTTTAAATTAAAAGCATGTGAACAGTAATACATAAATTTAGGCTATGAAATTTTTATCTAAAATATTACAGCATGTGAGCAGTAAGACATAAATTTATCAGCCTTCAACACTCAGTATATCAATTTATAAAATTAAAACAACATTCAGCCAAATATCGCAATTATATCAAAACTGATTACATATGAACTCCAAAAATTCTAAACTTTTTATAACATGTTAAACATCACATAATCAGCACCTCCACAAATTTTCAGAATTTTTCAGCTTCAGAACAATTTATTATAATTAAAACAAATTCGGCCAACTAATTAAATCTTAACCCTATCAAACCTAGTCTAAAAATTCTAAAACTTTTATACAACATATAATCATGACTGAGACATCACATACTCGAAAATTGGCCTGAAAAGAGCACTACACAATTAATTATGCATTTTAAAAGAAATTGCACAGAAATCAAAATAATTTTTAAAAATAGTTCCAGACCTTCAAAAATTACGAAAATTTTACAGCGGCTACATATTCATAAAAACCAGCAGCTCCGAAAATTTCAAGGCAATCGGACTACTATTCGATTTATAGTGAATTTTTCATTCCAAACAGCCATTATGAACTTCGAAAAATCATAACGGCAAATATACACCTCCAATCGACACAAGGCCAACGCCATTGTGTTCGTAACAATCCTAAGTTCCTAAATCCACAGCAACTTAACACTTTTACGAGTTCTCGTTCGATTCGCACGAATCGACGAAATACACATACCAACACGACGTCAAACGATCATATAAAATCATAACACTTAAACAATTCCACATAACATCATATAGCACATTAACACTTCAAACAAACATGAAATAAATTCAACGAAGAATCGAGGCAAGATACCATTCTCGGGAAGCGAGCGAGAAAGGATCGAACGAGTTGACGGGACGTCGGGCTCGACGGTTTCACGCGTCTCGCCGGAAAGGGAAGGGCAGCCACTGAACGAGACCTACGCGGAGGGGCTGCGAGTCTGAGAATGGAGGCTTGCAGGGGTGCAGCGAAGCAACGTTCGCCGGGGCTGCTACATGTGAACAGGATTCGCCGGAAAAAGGGCAGCAGACGGTGGTCGCGGTCGGGGACGGCTCTTCTCGCGGAGGACGAGGCTGCGACGGAGGAGGACGGCTCGCCGCTGTGCTCTTTGCGCGAAGCAGGGCACGCAACGAAGGTTGGCCTCGTCTCGACGGTGGCTGAGGAAAGGTCGCCGGAATTCGCAGGGGTCACGGTGGAAGATCGTGGTCCTGCTGGTTGCGGCGTTGCTGCAGTGTGGGTCGCCGGAGGAAGGCTGGTCGCAGCGGTTGCAGACGGAGGTGTTGCGAGCGGAGGTTGCTCGCCGGCAGATTGTAGACGCTGGTCGTTGACGGCAACATGTTGCTGTGGAGGGTCGCGGCCGGATTTTGCCAGGGAAGGGCGACGGAATTCTAAGTGAGAGGAGAGGATGATGAGGGGCAGCGATCGATTGAGAGAAAAGAGAGAGAGATTGAAGCTGCGAGGAATTTCTGATGAACCCGATGAGATTTAGATCGGGACAGAAAAATCACAAAGGCTGCGGAATAATTTTGTGTTGAGAGAGAATAGATACAAAAGTTGTATATATAGGTATGCATAATATAAAAATTTAGGTTTGACTTATTCTTGCTCCTCAAGAATAATCCACACGCATGAAATTTTGGTGAAACGGATTTGGGCCGGTTTCTGGAGCAGCTGTTTGGGTCGGTTCGCGACATTAATCCGGCTCACGGGCTCGGATTCGATACAAACGAATATTCTCGGGCCCAACTTCGATTCAAACGCACGATAAAATAAATCGAACAATATATATATATACGCATATATATTAATACACATTATTCACATTTAATAGTTAATCGCAAAGATAAATTAGATATTTAGACAATTATCAATTAATCACATTTGAGCAAACAATAATATCACATAAATAATAATAATAATAACATTAATAAAAATAATAATAATAATATTCTCAAATAATCCACAAATAAACCACAAATAAATGGGGCATTACAAAATCCCTGCCCCAATTGTATTAATTTCCTGCCCATATTACGTGGAGTGCATGGGAATAATTATATGCTTGGGCCTGTTGGACGTCTGAATATGGGGTGCTGTTGGGTCAGTATGAGGCAGTACGGGACACCCCATACTCTGCTGGAAAAACTTCTTCATCCTTCTTCGTGCATCCACACATCTTCGTGCAATCATTAATCATCCCAAAAATGCTGAAAATAGATAATAAAATATTAAAGTACACGAATTCATCCATATAATAAATAAGTCGAAAAATATAGATGTGCGAATAAATTAAGTGTATAGTAAATATATAAAACGTGCACATTTTTCGACCCATCAAATCTCCTCAAACTTAAACTGTTGCTTGTCCCCAAGCAACTTAAAACTATATGCACATAGATGGATATAAACATGTACGTGGAATATTTGCTCAAGGCCTCACACTTCTCACATAAATGCATAGTTCAAACATCTCAAATTAATTTATCCGGACTCAAGATGAAATCATTCTAGGAATGGAAGCATATCAAGTATCAATCCAAGTGACCACCATAGTTTGTCAATCTTTATAACGAATGTATTGATCAATGCAACTCATGACACCCCTCTCTTTGCTAACAAGTCAAGTTCCATTCCATTTCTAGCCGAAGTCTACATGTCTCATTCTCCATTTTTCTCTTTCTCCATCCTCATTATTCTTTTTTTTTTTCGACTATGAGACATAGAAACCCCAACTTTCAACTTCAAGTCCCAAACTTAATCAACATTGATTAAGGCAATCACAAGCACATCTCAATAATACAAATCGCCTCAAAACCAACTCACTACAAATAAATCTAAACCAACTCTCATATCATCATCGAAAAATTCCACGTACATGCAATCTCATACTCACACAAGACAAACATATATCATGAAATTAATCTAAGACTCAAACTCTAAGGAGCATAAATATAATCACATAACAATCATAAATGTTCACCAAGAAACCACCTCCCCTGATATAGCCATATAAAGATATACCGGCTCAAAGGCTCTCTACTCGACCGGACAGTGGCTCTAACCGTTTGACATGTCAACATGCATCCATCTACATGTTCAAGACTCTTAATAATACCGATGATGAGAAATGACAGATTCCATACAAGTCGACTCTCAGAAGTCGACTTTGTTCAGTTGACTTACCGAAAGTCGACATCTATCTGAGAAGACCAACAAGAGCGTAGCCTCCGAATAACCAAAAGATCCTGGGTCGACTCGTTCATACTCGATGTCGACTCCTTGTACCTCGAGACGTGAGGCACACTGGCGACTCCACATACTTGATACGTTTCTTGGAACCTCTGATCCTCCAATAGATAAGAAGGAATCTTGTGATGACTCAGCAAGAAGGGGAGACGAATCGACCGGAGCAATTTAGACCTTTCAGGTCCACCGATTGGGGCATTTCGGGTACTTCAAGTAAGTATTTCCTCCTATATAAAGGAGGTGAGGTATCCCTAAACCCTAAATAACTCTCATTCATTCTCCACTCTCCCTCATGTTGGGATCTGTGAGGATCTCGTTATGTACAAATCACGAATTCAATAGCAAACGTAAACTTATGCACAGCGGATCTAAAGGTTTGACGTAGAGAACTTACGGCTTAAAATTTATGTAGATCTGGCTGACCACGAACGGTTGACCGCAATTGATTGACCGCAAATCACGTCTTGGGTTGCACGAACAAGATCAGATCAAAATCGGATCAAACGGATGCAAACAAATCAAAAAAAATTTTTGCAGTCAGGCTCCTTCCGGCGGCACGTGAGGGCGCGTGCGGCGTCGGAATCCGGCGATGGAAAGCTCTCGTCGAGACGGTCGTCTGGGTATACTGTACGTCTCACTCGGACTTCCGGTTAGTTCTGTAAGTCAAAATCTTCGTCTCGGTTTACCTACAGATCTTCTACTATATTACTCAATACACCCTTCTTCAACTTGTACCAGTGGAGCAACAAGAAGAAGATAAAGCTCGAATGAGATCTAGAGAGAGAGAGGCGTGTGAGGCGTGTATCTCGTGTGAATGAGACTTCTATTCTCTTCTCATGAGCTTAATGATATATATATAGAGCTACAGTAGGGATCCTAAGGAGATTAGGAAAAGGGCTCCTTAATTAATTAGACTAACTGTGGGCCAAACCCACTCCTCTAATTAATTAAATAATATTAATGGGCCACCAACATTATATTATTGCACTCCCTTTCCCTAGCCCAAATTACATTTGAGACTCCAATAATAATTACTCGATTTACCTCCCCACGTTTAAGATATAATGTCCATTAATTAATTCGATTACTGACAATCAAGAATTAATTAATTTATTATTATTTCACCGAAGCTAGCGCTCGTTCATCACATTCTTATTATGCCGGAATTTAATCCACCTGCAGGGTTTAGCATAACAATCCTTCATGAACTCACTCCGGGGACATCATCAAACTAACGCACATGGTGACCGTAAATATCCTAACAGCACATCCTCTATATAATAATATCACCCAAAACAGTAGGAATATTAATCCAGCGAACTGAACCTCACCCATGTGAATCAAAGTAATATATATTATATATATCTGCCTGTTTAATATCTTACGGGTTAAGAGAACGCAGTAATTAACCGAGGCTTAGTTCATTTACGACGATCAGTATAAAATGAACTTCTCCTCTCTGGGATCCTGTTCAATACATAAATGTACTAGTGCAACTAATCAATCAAGACAAACTATACAGTTGACACTACAACCGTTCGGATGGAGTGTTCATGTCCATCTAGGTTGTGAACAACTATTCTTATTCGCAAGTAACTGATAGAGTGACCTTCGGTACGCCCGATGACGACCCACTCCATCTAAGTGTAGAACAACAGAACGTAGAACTTGTTTAATCTAACATGATTCTCATTCATAAAGGGTAAATGTGTAATAACATGCAAAGCCAAGCTTTCAGTATATAACACTAACAATCTCCCACTTATACTTAAAGCTTTCGCTTTTACAGTATAGTCCTATCAATCCGTTATTCTAAAAGACCTATGTCGATCCTATTGCCATGCTCATGACTCCCATTCCTTCCACGTGTTTGACGAAGACCTTCCCCGGCAAACTCTTCGTGAAAGGATCAGCTAGGTTGTCCTCTGACGCAATCTTGGCAACATCAACGTCTTCTCTACCAACGATATCCCTAATCAGATGGTATTTGCGCTCTATGTGTTTGCTTGCCCTGTGGGCTCGAGGTTCTTTTGAGTTCGCTACTGCTTCACTGTTATCACAGTACACGGTGATACCACGTGGCAAACTCGGGACCTCTAAGTCCACTAAGAAGTTCCTGAGCCATACTGCCTCGTTCGCTGCCTCTGAGGCTGCTATGTACTCGGCTTCCATGGTGGAGTCTGCCACGCATTTCCGCTTAGCACTCCTCCATGAAATGGCTCCACTTCCCAAGGTAAAACACATAACCTGAGGTTGACTAACATGTAACCCAGAGGTAACAAGCTGTCTGCACGGTAAACTAACATGTACTCCTTAGTCCTTTCCAGGTACTTGAGTATATGCTTCACCGCAGACCAATGTTCCCGTCCTGGATTACTTTGATATCTAGCTACCATGCCAACGGCGTAGCTAATATCCGTCCTTGTGCATAGCATTGCATACATGAGACTTCCTACTGCCGAAGCATAAGGAACTGTCTTCATCTCCTCTATCTCCTTAGACGTCTTAGGAGACATCTCCTTAGATAGAGGTATTCCATGTCTGAAAGGTAACATACCTTTCTTGGAATCCTGCATGCTAAATCTGGCCAAGACAGTATCTATGTATGAAGACTGGGATAAGCACAACATTCTCTTCTTACGGTCTCTAATGAACCTAATACCAAAAATGTGTCCTGCTTCACCTAAGTCCTTCATATCAAACTGCTTAGACAACCACACCTTTACGTCTGATAACTCCTTCTTACTGTTTCCAATAAGCAGTATGTCATCTACGTAAAGCACAAGAAACACCACCACGCTCCCACTGATTTTATTGTAAACACAATGCTCATCCGGACATTGAGTGAACCCGTACGACTGGATCACCTCATCAAAACGGATGTTCCAAGATCTCGAAGCTTGCTTCAGTCCATAAATAGACCGATTAAGCTTACACACTAGATGCTCACGACCTTCAGCAATGAATCCCTCTGGCTGCTGCATATAGATGTCTTCCTGCAGGTTCCCATTAAGGAAAGCTGTCTTGACATCCATCTGCCAGACCTCATAGTCCATATGAGCGGCTACAACCAAGAGAATCCGAATGGACTTAAGCATAGCTACTGGCGAAAATGTCTCATCATAATCAATACCCTCGATCTGGGTATAACCTTTCGCAACAAGCCTAGCCTTAAAGGTTTGCACCTTCCCATCCAATCCTCTCTTTCTCTTATAGATCCACTTACATCCAATGGGTCGTGCCCCATCGGGTGGTTCTACAAGATCCCAGACCTGATTAGAGTCCATTGACCCTATTTCAGCTTTCATTGCAACATTCCATGAATCTGCATCTTTATCTTGGAGTGCCTCATCGTAAGTTCTTGGGTCCGATTCTAGGTCTCCTTGAACTGAGTCTGACGACTCTCCAAGACCTATCCATAGGTCGGGTAAATGAGAAACCCTCCCACTGCGACGAGGCACTGTCTGCACTGGTACACTCTCAGTGTATCGTGTTGCAGTATTATGTGATGTATCTACTTGCGCACTCGGTGGGGAACCATCGATTTCACCCCTTAACTCTGCTTAGACTAGTCTACTCGCGGGCTTATGATTCATAATATAGTCTTCTTCCAAGAACCTAGCGTTCGTCGAAACGATCACCTTCTGATCCTCAAGACTATAAAATAATCCACCTTTCGTTCCCTTGGGATAGCCTACGAAAACTCGTGCTTCCGAACGTTTCTCCAACTTGCCAGGTTCCTGCACTAACACGTGTGCAGGACTACCCCAAACTCGAAACTGCGAGAAACTGGGCTTGCGCCCTTTCCACATCTCATAAGTGGCAGTGTCAACTGACTTCGACGGAACCATGTTCAGAATATACGATGTTGTTTCCAATGCCAAACCCCAGAACGAATCTGGTAACCTCGAATAACTCATCATAGACTTAACCATCTCCATAAGAGTCCTATTTCTTCGCTCTGCAACCCCATTCTGCTGGGGCGTGCCGGGTGCAGTCAGTTGGGATTCAATCCCAGCTTCCGATAAGTATGTCCTGAACTCTCCAAAAAGGTATTCGCCACCTCGATCAGAATGAAGTGACTTGATACATTTACCATGAAGCTTCTCTACAACTGCCCGATACTCCTTGAATTTCTCAAAGCATTCGGACTTGCGGTGCAACAGATAAACATACCCATATCTCGAGTAATCATCTATGAAAGACACATAGTACTGAAAACCTCCTCTAGCCTGGATCGACATAGGACCACACAAATCAGAATGAATCAATCCTAGCACTTCTTGGCTCCTGTACCCCTTTGCCGTAAATGGCCTCTTGGCCATCTTACCTTCTAGGCATGATTCGCAAGTTGGATAGTGCTCTTCCAATGGACCGAGATGTCCATTGGCCACTAACTTTTGAATCCTCCTAAGGTTGATGTGCCCAAGTCTAAGGTGCCACAGATATGCTTGATTCATCTGCGAAGAATCCTTCCTCTTATTAGATGTAGTTATGACATTATTCAATTCATTATGTTGCACTGTGGGAGAGTTCGGTTTGAGAACATATAAATTGCCAACTAATGAACCACAACATATGAAACGATTTTCAAAACGAATAATAACCATGTCATCAAACGAAACTGAAAAACCATCCATAATGAGTTTAGAAACTGAAACAAGGTTCTTTCTAAAGCTAGGAACATAAAGGCAATTTCTCAAAACCAAACTACTACTATCAAACGATAAAGTAACATCTCCCACTGCAACAGCCGCCACTTTCGTAGCATTGCCCATGTAGACGGTAATCTCTCCCTCCCTAAGTCGCTTGGTTTCTTGGAACCCCTGCAAAGAATTGCAGACATGATCAGTGGCTCCAGTATCTACACACCAGGTTCTGGTAGATACAACCGCTAAACATGTTTCTACGACATTAACGAGAGAGTTACCTTTCTTGAGGAGAGGGCAATCGACCTCCCAGTGTCCTGACTTATTGCACTTGTGGCATCTTCCTTTCGGTTTCTTTGCCACAGCCTGAGGAGTCGGTCGTGGGTAAACCGGAGCATCCTGTGCCTTCGCCTTTCCTGCAGACTTCTTTCTCTTCCTGCCCTTGTGAGGCCTGGAAGGTCCAGCCTGCTCGGCGACTAGCACCTGAGGTGCTTGAGTGAATAAGGCCTCCGCTGACTGTAGCTCTGCAAGCAGTTCTGGAAGAGCCATATGCATCTTGTGCATGTTGTAGTTCAACCAGAACTGATCAAAGCTCTTCGGCAGAGATTGGAGCATAATATCATCCTGGGTTTCCCCGTTAATATAACCTCCCATAACCTCAAGCTCATTGAGCTGCGCCATAACCCTGAGAGCGTGCTCCCTTACGGGTGTGCCCTCGGCCATGCGCGTACTCATCAGAGCACTCAAAGCCTCTTGCCTAGCAGCCCTAGACTGATGTCCGAACAGATCCCTGAGATTGAGAAATATATCTGCTGCAGTGTCCTTAGACTGATGCTGATGTTGAAGAACATTCGACATAGAAGCCAGAATGTAACACTTCGCCATCTCATCAGCCTTCTTCCACCGAGCATACTCCTCTTTCTCCTGCTCAGGAGCATCAGCCGCCGGCACCGCCGGGCAAGCATCAGTGATAGCAAACTTATAACCCTCAACAGTCAACACTATGTCTAAGTTCCTCTTCCAATCAATGTAATTAGGACTAGTAAGCTGATTTTCTTTTAGAATGACAAACGACATGATGAATATCCTAAGAATCATGCAAATAAATTTTACAGATTAAACACTTTTGAATTTAACTGTTAATATTGATATCCTCAAAACAACATTAACTTAAATCCACCGACATCTATTACACCTTGTGAGAATGCATGCTACGAGGTGTCGCCCTACAAACTCGCATTTTGTAAGAGAAGGGCTTTTCTAAGGCCCATTAATTTCCATAAGTCAAAACCAAATTCATAACGAACGAAATTAATAGTCGGTCTCCATTTGGGCATGCAATAGAATTCAGGGACCCCGAGGGGGGTTAATAAATTTAATCGCATTCTAAGTGAATCCCATTTCTCAGTCCTAAGGTCGTCAAATTTGATTATACGTCATCCGAGGGGAAGCCCCTACGCTCTCATAAGATTTCCTCTAACCGTCTACTTTTAGAAATTTGTCCTGGTAATTTCCTACAATTAATTTTAGCAATGTCACCCGAGGGGGAGCCCATAACCGCAATTAATTGATTTACCGACAAATTAGAAATGGAGGCCTTAGGAATTTTACAATTAACTTTAATTTAAAATCCCTTCTCAAACTTAGTATAATTTAATGAGGATTTTTAACTATTTATACAATTCCAAATTAATCTATGTTAATGCAATAATTAATTAACATGCATATTAATTCATGCAATTCTAAATTAATCTATGTCAATGCAATAATTAATTAACATGTTCAATAATTTATGCAATTCTAAATTAATCCATGCCAGTGCAATAATTAATTACATGCATAATTTATTGACACAATTCCAAATTAATTCTATGCATTACATAGTTAATTAACATGTATAATTAATCTAGCAATACTAAATTAATCCCATGCAAGAACATAATTAATTAACATGCATCAATAATAATTTAATGTCATAATAAATTTAATTAAATAAATAAATAAATCCACTATTATGGTCATTAAATATTGAGTCTACTTAAACAAGGAAACTGTGACAGTTCTTTCCCTGTTCAACTGGAACTCCTTAAGCAGTAGAATCCTGGTTGATCTTGTACTGCTTGATCATCAAGGCAAAAACGGACCACCAGCTGCCGCCACCAGTCCGCCGCCGCCGGCCACCGGTCGCTGCCTGCCAGTTCGCCCGAAAAAGCCACCGTNATTCTTCGAGGCTCGTTGATCTCTTGTGATCTCCCGGTCATCAACACACGATCACAACACGAAAAATATAATTTACAAAATTACATAATTCGATCCTAGATCCAACGAATGGATGTACATGTTTTCTAAACAAATAATTAAATCTATCCGGTCAACCCCCGGGCGAATAATTATTACAAACATTCATCCATAAATTCCTCGACATTCCCGAGGCTTTAAAAACAAATTTAAAACCATACATCACATTCAACAACATTCATCAAACACATATCGGCTATAATAGTGGATTAACTATTTTCCTGCAAAACCGAGTTATGCAAATATAATCCAATATATGGCTGCGTTTGAACACATCTTGTCAAATAAAACCCTAAAAATTCGAACTTTGTACAAACCGAACTAACCAAGTGCTCTGATACCGGTTGTTGGGATCTGTGAGGATCTCGTTATGTACAAATCACGAATTCAATAGCAAACGTAAACCTATGCGCAGCGGATCTAAAGGTTTGACGTAGAGAACTTACGGCTTAAAATTTATGTAGATCTGACTGACCACGAACGGTTGACCGCAATTGATTGACCGCAAATCACGTCTTGGGTTGCACGAACAAGATCAGATCAAAATCGGATCAACCGGATGCAAACAGATCAAAACGAATTTTTGCAGTCAGGCTCCTTCCGGCGGCGCGTGAGGGCGCGTGCAGCGTCGGAATCCGGCGACATTGGCAGCGATGGAAAGCTCTCGTCGAGACAGTCGTCTGGGTATACTGTACGTCTCACTCGGACTTCCGGTTAGTTCTGTAGGTCAAAATCTTCGTCTCGGTTTACCTACAGATCTTCTACTATATTACTCAATACACCCTCTTCAACTTGTACCAGTGGAGCAACAAGAAGAAGATAAAGCTCGAATGAGATCTAGAGAGAGAGAGGCGTGTGAGGCGTGTATCTCGTAATGAGACTTCTATTCTCTTCTCATGAGCTTAATGATGTATATATAGAGCTACAGTAGGGATCCTAAGGAGATTAGGAAAAGGGCTCCTTAATTAATTAGACTAACTGTGGGTCAAACCCACTCCTCTAATTAATTAAATAATATTAATGAGCCACCAACATTATATTATTGCACTCCCTTTCCCTAGCCCAAATTACATTTGAGACTCCAATAATAATTACTCGATTTACCTCCCCACGTTTAAGATATAATGTCCATTAATTAATTCGATTACTGACAATCAAGAATTAATTAATTTATTATTATTTCACCGAAGCTAGCGCTCGTTCATCACATTCTTATTATGCCGGAATTTAATCCACCTGCAGGGTTTAGCATAACAATCCTTCATGAACTCACTCCGGGGACATCATCAAACTAACGCACATGGTGACCGTAAATATCCTAACAGCACATCCTATATATAATAATATTACCCAAAACAGTAGGAATATTAATCCAGCGAACTGAACCTCACCCATGTGAATCAAAGTAATATATATTATATATATCTGCCTGTTTAATATCTTACGGGTTAAGAGAACGCAGTAATTAACCGAGGCCTAGTTCATTTACGACGATCAGTATAAAATGAACTTCTCCTCTCTGGGATCCTGTTCAATACATAAATGTACTAGTGCAACTAATCAGTCAAGACAAACTGTACAGTTGACACTACAACCGTTCGGATGGAGTGTTCATGTCCATCTAGGTTGTGAACAACTATTCTTATTCGCAAGTAACTGATAGAGTGATCTTCGGTACGCCCGATGACGACCCACTCTATCTAAGTGCAGAACAACAGAACGTAGAACTTGTTTAATCTAACATGATTCTCATTCATAAAGGGTAAATGTGTAATAACATGCAAAGCCAAGCTTTCAGTATATAACACTAACACCTCATAGCTGCTGCGCAGCCTCCTATATTATCGTTGGCCCGATTTATTACTCCCTTTTCATCAAAGGATCCATGGCGGCTTCGGAGGTGGCCTCAAGGGAGCCACAAATCTCACCACGCCATGCTTGACAACATCCCTTATCCTCAGTGTTGGGTGCTTCACTGGATCTTTCCACCATGACGCAAATTCCTCATGAATGTGTAGCAACCCACGCTCAATCACGGTCACGATCTCATCAAACTCCCATTTACACCTTGTTTTTTGCTCGATCATCTCAAGAGGCTGGATATTACGGCCCAAGACATACTTCAATGCATCCTTGCTCAGTACCCACTTCATATTAGAATACATAGGACAGGATTCAGCTTCTATCGGCACAAGAGCGGGAAGAACGGTACGCTTTTTGGCTACAGCTGGTCGAGTATGGGGTACCCTAGTATTTTGCTGCTCAGTCCCATATTCTGCAGCTTGGTTCTCTTTTTTGCTCTCATTCTTCTCGATATTAGTGACTTTCTCATTCTCCAGCTCGTGTGTGCACTCTTCAAGTTCCTTGAGGTCCTCGCTGTACGAATGGATGACGCTCGAACTCATTAGACTCGTTTTCAACCGGTACACTAGTCGGTCCATTTGTTCCGCCAATTGGCCAATTTGGCCTTGTAAATTTCCGATGCGCAGTCCTTGGTTATTGATACTTATCTCTTAGCTCTTGATGTTCATATTTTGGCTCTTGATGCTTGCCTCAACACCTTGCTGAAAGTTAAGGGTGTGTGCCGTTAACTCCTTCACCATATCCTCATGTGACGGACCAGGATCTCTCTCAACAAATGGCTCAGAATACTCTTGCCGAAATTTCAACGTGTGTAACGTCAATGACTCTATCATATCCTCGAGCGATTGGCTGGGATGTCTCTCAACTAATGGCTCGGAGTACCAATGGAAAGAGTTCGAGTGCTCTCTCAAGCGGTATTCATACCCGTCAGGATAGAAGTAGTATTGCTCGTCCCTTCGCCGACCACTAGGTCCTCTTACGCCTCGATCTCCAATCCACGGACCTCGTATCTCTCTCTCATACTGGTAAGGTTCCTAGTGAGTATAAAAGTCATGATAATAGCCTGTCATCTCGAAATGTTGCGCCAAGCTCGATAAAATCACCCAAAGATTAGTCAATCCCGCGAGTATGGAGTTGAACTATTCTGTCTAACGGAGTATGGGGACGCCTAGTATTCTGTAAGAAAAC
>BKCP01005294.1:1790873-1800884 GCA_008636005.1 Striga asiatica | reverse complement strand
AAAAGATGATAAAAATAAAATCATAAAAAAAAACAATTAATACTCAAAAATCACAATTCAATAACGCCACTCCCCGACAACGACGCCAAAATTTGACCGCACGTCGTAACGCGGCAAAATTATAATTTATATTTTTTCTCGACTAACCTCTACTAACTAGTAGTAGCGGCGAGCAAAGGTCGATCCCACGATGAGTGTATATTAAAATGTGAATTTACTCGTATTAATTGAAATTATAAAAGCAATAAAAGGGGGGATTTAATTTAATAACTAAATTAACTAAAATCCTTATAAAGCAAATAAATCTAAACAATGAAAATAAAAATAAAAATAAATAAATAAAGAGAACTTTTTAGTTCACGGTTCCATCTACACCATCGACCGACTTGTCTAATCAACTTTGGTATGAAGTCTCGCAATCTTATGGAATTACTAGCCCTAGGCAATGACACGGTCTGTTACCCGAATTTTTCCTTAATTTTAATTTAATCGCGAGATGCTCCACGATTAAACCTGACTTCTTGTACAGTCCAGAAAAACATTTTCAAGATTTAATACAATTAGCCGCTTTACGAATTAGAAAAATAGATTAGACTAAGTAGTGAACTTAACCGCGTTCGTTCACTTAAATAGGCCATGTTATCCCCGATAGTTACCGTCTTCCGGTTGCTCTTATAAATTAAATCCAACAACAATTACGGATTGCAGGTCTAACTCTAGGTATAGACATGAAAAGCCTAACCTAGGTGATCAATCTAAATAAGACTCAACAAATCATGGTTGCTCA
This sequence comes from Striga asiatica, assembly GCA_008636005.1. NCBI lineage: Eukaryota > Viridiplantae > Streptophyta > Magnoliopsida > Lamiales > Orobanchaceae > Striga > Striga asiatica. The sequence goes on along the minus strand of BKCP01005294.1, from coordinate 1,800,097 downwards.
GTCAAAATAACACAAATAATTCCAATAAGATAACTCAATAATCAACCACGTAAATTAATCAAACATCGTCAAGTTGTAGGGTTCAACTTTCCCGAAACTAGAAATAAAAACCTAGCCTTACATAGTAAATAATAAAAGAAAGAGAATGAGAATATCCCCTTTCGTGTACGGGGGCAGCCTCCCTCCGCGTGTTGATCGGGTTCCTCTCGTATCCGCCGGCTCTTTCTTCCCCTTTGTTCTGTTAGTACGCCCTTTTTCTCTTTTCTGTGGTTGCGTGTGTGTATATCTCTTTTTGGGAAAAATTAATTTATATCCTAGGGCCTGTGTGTCTATATTTCTGTTTTAGGGAAAAATTAATTCATATCCTAGGGCCTGTGTGTGTATATAACTTTACGTAAGGCAAATAAATCCTCTGCTTCCAAACTCAATTCCTCAAAGCCTCAAATAATTTCCAAATGATATTGGGCTAATTAGTTCTTATGGCCCACATTTCCTTTTAACACAAAATCCCTGCCCCAATTGTATTAATTTCCTGGCCCATATTACATGGAGTGCACGAAAATAAGTATATGCTTGGGCCTGTTGGACGTCTGAATATGGGGTGCTGTTGGGTCAGTACGGGGCAGTACGAGACATCCCATACTCTGCTGGAAAAACTTCTTCATCCTTCTTCGTGCATCCACACATCTTCGTGCAATCAGAAATCGTCCCAAAAATGCTGAAAATAGATAATAAAATATCAAAGTACACGAATTCATCCAAATAATAAATAAGTTGAAAAATATAGATGTGCGAATAAATTAAGCGTATAGGAATATACTATTAAATATGTAAAACGTGCACATTTTTTGACCCATCAAGCAACTCAGGGAGTTTATTTGCAGACCTCGGTGATTGGTCGATGATTTTTATCTGATTTGGTTTTGTCGAATTTATTTTTTGACCTCAGTGGCAGGTTGAGGAAGTTCATTTCGAGCAACTCAGGGAGTTTATTTCTAGACCTCGGTGGCAGGTCGATGGTTTTTACTTGAGTTTGGTTTTGTCGAATATTTTTCAACCTCGGTGGTAGGTCGAGGGAGTTCACTTGGAGCAGTTCACGGAGTCAGGTTATTCAGGTGGATGGTTTTATTTATTTTGGTTTTGTCGAATTCGGTTTCTGGACCTGAGAGTGGCGTCAGGACATTTGGTTTTCGAGAGGATAGCCAGCAAGGTTGAATTTTAAATTTTGAACTGAAGGGCAACAAGACGAGGTGGTTGAAAAGGTTTACATTCGAGCGAAGGGAGCTTGAACATGGTGATCAAAAAACAGCAAGGCATAAGTTAAAATTTTTAAATTCAAGACTTCAGGGAGTGGTCATTCGAATTTCGACCTCAACGGCGGATCACTCAGTTATCAACCTCATCGACGGTCACTCGGTTTTCGACCTCTCAGTGGTCATTCGATTTTCGGTTTTCAACCTCACTGGTCACTCGGTTTTCAGTTTTCGACCTCATCGGCGGTCACTCAGTTTTCGACCTCAATGGTCATTCAATTTTCGATTTTTGGCCTCAGTGGTCATTCGATTTTCTATTTTTGACCTCATTGGTGGCATTTGGTTTTCGATTTCATCGAATGTCACTCAGTTTTCAACCTCATCGGCAGTCACTCGATTTTTGACCTCAGTGGTCATTCGGCTTTCAGTGGTCGACCTCAGTGGTAGGTCATTCGGTTCTCGACTTCATTGACAGGTCTTTCAGTTTTCGACCTCAGTGGTAGGTCTCTCGGTATTCGACCGCAGAGGTGGGTCTTTCGGTTTTTGACCTTAGGGGTCATTCGGTGTTCATTTGAGTCCTGATGCTCATTTGAAGGTTTTGGTGATTATTTGGTGATCGAGGATTTATTCAAATTATAGCCTCAGTGGTAGGTGGAAGGAAACAACTCGAAGAGGCATATTACTCTATCAAAATGAGTATTAGCAGGTACAGTAAAAGCCAGCATTCCGAGATGATATGAGATATTATACTAGACTGGTTTTAATGGATAAAACGAATATATTGGAGAATAAGCTACACATGGGCTAAGACACGTGGCATGATGGTATTGGTCAAGCCCAACTTGGACCCTAAGGTACACTCGCCCTATAAAAGAGAGCTAAGGTATCTCATTAACTCATTCTCTCTTCATTCATTACTACACTCTCATTTTGCACTCTGGATTTGGAGCAAGTGCTGACTTAGGCATCGGAGGCCCGACGCCGGGACCCTTCCCAGTGTTGGGTTCTTGCAGGTATGGAGGTCGTTCGAGTTGAAGGAGCCCATGTGAAGTCCATTCACCAACAATCAAAAAGGTAAGCCTTAAAACCAATGTTCTGAAAACCAGACCGGACCGACCGGTTCAACCAGTTCAACCGGGAACCGGCCTTTATACCGGTCCGGTTCGATGACAAGAGTCGTTGCCATCCAAAACTGGGTTATAACCGTCTGAACTGGTGGAAAATCGGTTGAACCAGTAAACCGGATCTGGTTGGAACGAGTCAACGGCTCCCATAAATTGCCTTGTTCATGAAGAATCCGCGTCAAACTCGCCATCAAATTCATTGTTGCAGAAGCCCGGATCTGGCCGTTGCAGAAGATCTCGCCACGGAGACCGGCGACGGCATCCTGGATTCTCTCCCTGCGAAAGCAAAATCGAGTTCGCCACCATCCTCTTGCGTAACGACACCGTCTCCGGCCTTCTCTCTCAAAGAATCCCCAATTCTCATATCGCTACTCCAGATAAATCTCACTGAAAAATTCGAAAGCGAATTCCCAAGGAACACCCGCGATTCTGGCGAGTCAGATTTTGGTGTAGCTGTTGTTGAAGTTGGAGAACATAATTTGGGATTTTTTTTTCTCAATAATTTCTGTTTGTGTTTTTCTGCAAAGCTTATGTGCTCTTTATAGGTATAGCCGTATAGGTGTCACAGGCCGTGTAGAGCATATCTTCTTCTCTTGTTCCAGAGCCCAAGAATGTTGGAAATCCCTTGGAATCCACTGGAGTCACACACAAAACACTGATTGCAGCTTTAAAGGGTGGTGGGAGCACCTCTGTAATGCTAAAGATGCTCTGATCATGGAAGACAGGATAAGCCTATCAGTGTACATGTTATGGTGGCTCTGGAAGACAAGATGCTCTTGGTTATTTAGTAAAAAATGGAAGGATGCTAGGACTGTTGTGTTAGGAGCAAAATCTGATTGGCTTGAGTTCCAGTCTGCTAACTCACATAACAGGTCTAGCATGGATAACACTATGGGAAAGAGGAGGCTGAATGATGAGAGCTTTTCCATACAGGTAGGTCTACAACTTTTTGCAGTCAGTGCCTGGCTCTCTTCAAAGGGACAACTTGCTATGGGTTGTAGAGTTTGGAAGGAGGGAGAGATTTTTCAAGAGTGGACAGACGCCTTAATGTTCAATGGTGACCTATCAGCAGCTAAGTTATGGACCATGAGATGGGGACTGCTGAAAATTCTCAAACTTGGTTGGTCCCAAGTTCATTGCATAACTCCTGATGAAGCTATGGTCTCACTACTAACAGTGCAACCAAGGAAAAAGCTATTAGGATCTACTGTTCTAGAGGATATCCAATACTTAATGTTCACTTTTGATTCTATTTCTTTCTCTTTTAATAAGCATAAGATGAATGAAGTTTGTACTATGGCCAAAATGGCCTTGCAGGAACATTAGATTTTCTGGTTCCTCTAACTAGCCCTCATTTATGTGTTGTAAGGGGGCTAGTGATGTTTTAACCATTTGGTTAGTCTATGTACTGTTGTATTGAGTTAATGAATTTTCTTTGTTGATTGTGGAAAAAAAAAAAAGATGACTTTTGTATACCTTTTCAACTTCTAATATAAATAATTAAATATATATATGTTTTTATTTTGTATTAATGAATTGAATAATACATGGAGACTTTGGCTGTGTTTGGTAAATAGCTTTTTCTTTAGCTTTTAGCGGTTTCAACCATTTTAGCTGTTTGACCTTAGCTAACAGCTAAATTTTATGTTTGGTAAGATGGCTTTTTTAAATAGCTTTTTCAATCAAAACGTCGAAATCATAAACGCTTTACTTTGCAGCGTTTGACAATAGGTTTTGGGAAAATAAATAACTTATATGCTGTTACTTAATAGCAGGCAAAAAAAAAAAAGGAAAATAATGATTGGCTCATATCACAAGACTCACAACACATATTTAAGCGAATGCATTTATTTTGGACCGACAATCATTATAATGGTTGTTCCTTGTGCTACATAACAAAAAAACTATAAAATATATTTCAATAAACTTATTTGATGTTTATTTGTTATTTGTGTTATTGTATTATTATTTTTTGCTATATATTAAATGCATTAATGATTTTTATTTTCTAAAATAATTATACCCAAAACATAAAAAAAGAACTATATGAGTGTCCTTATAAGTAATTGTACATATTAACTGCTAATCAAAATAGCTAATTTTACCAAACACTCTTTTACAAACCGCTAACACAATCAGCTGGTCAAAACAGCTAATGCAATTTGCTGGTCAAAACAGCTAATGCAATCCGCTAACCGCTGATTACCAAATAAGGCCTTTATTGTATTTCTTAGTTAAACTAATATAGGAACTTCTATTTTGATGATTTATAATGTTTTGTATAGGTAATTTAATACTTAAACAATTATGAAATATTTATAAATATTAATAAATTAAATACCGATTCAACCACTGGTCGGACCAGTGAACCATTGAACCAGTAGCTTGACCGGTTTGACGACCGGTTCGGTTTTCAGAACATTGCTTAAAACACACAGTGAGACAATTGGGAATCAAAGAAAATACATGTACGGAGGAGTCAACAAGTACGGAGGAGTCAACAAGATCGAAAGATCAACGAGATTCCTAGTTGTTAGTTCTTCTTTTCTTTGAACTTTTATTTATCATGTTGTTTCTAATATGTCTCCGTAATTGATTTCGTGTACGATTTCTGGGTTATTTGATTTAAGGACTTGTGAGTAGATTAATAAGTTATGATTTTTTATGATTTATTAAAACTAGTACGAATCTCGTGGGATGTACGGGTAAGAAATATTTATTAATATTTATAAATTAAAATTTCTCATTAAATAATAGATAAGTATAGTTGATAATATTTTTTCATATTCTCATTAACTTATGGTGAATATTGGAATGATATATTGCCATGTAAAATAAATATCAATTTTTCTATATTTTGGTTGTATTGATGCGCTTCCATATCAAATTATTTTTCATATTATTGTACATTTTCAGTTTAGATTGTATTGATGCGTTATTTGAGTTGAAATTATTCTTAATAGTAAATTGAATGTCATAAAATGTATGTTATGGATGTTTCAAAATAAAATATTTGCTCCAAAATTACAAATTTTGTTAAATATTTTTTTTGACGAAAACACGAATATGATGTTACCAAAAATACAGATAATTATGGTATATTCACGCGTTTTTACCAAATAAATATTATCGGAATTATTCACTAAAAATCTAATCTCATTTTGAAAATCGAGTTTTCTATGTAATAGATAAGTATATTATTTTGAAAGTGCAGTGAAAATCAGAATTTGCCAAAATTGTGTAGGAAATGAGATCGTTCAACAAACCTTGGAAAAGATGCACCAATAATTTTGCCAAGAAAATTAATTTGAAATTTATTCACCAAATGATTGGAAAAGTGGTTAATTAAGAAAAAAAAAAGGATAAGGTAACATCCATTTTTAAAATATGCACTCATTTTTTCCTTAAAAAATAGTATATGAAATTGATTTGCTCTTATTTATTTTCCCTAATCTTATGTATTTTTAAAAACATTTCTTATAATAGTAAGTTAAACAATTAAAAAGTCAAAGTTGCTATTTATGTATTTTTCCAACAACCCTTTTATATTAGTATAGATTAACCGTTTGCTTTTGAGTTCTATCCAAATATTCTGTTTTATTTCATGTATAACAAATGGCCACCGCTTATATGATAGGAAATATTGTTCATAATTTGAGAAATGATTTCAATATTAGGTCTTGAATACTTTCTTGAATTGAGAGAGTGGTAAGTAATTATAAAGATATTATATCTTTTGTGCTATTTGGAGTTTAATTACATGTGTTGATTGAAGATAATATATAGGATTTAATCTAGAGATTTACCAATCTTTAGAGGGACAATAAGCTAATTATGTGATCATTTTATAAAGTAGGCGGAGAAAATGTATAGTGCTAATATTTGTGAAAAAAACTAACTATTAATTAAAGCCATTGCCTTAATCTTCAGTTCTCGTTAGTTATTCCCACATACAGTACTGCACCGTTATCTTGATGAGATGCATATCTCTATATTGTTGTTATATCTTTTTTATTCATATACGTATACCATCTAAAAAAATACACCTAATACACTATTATTCGCTAATTATTTTCACTATCCACAAGTGTACGGAGTAGCTATAGGTAGTGGCGAAATTGTAGTTAAATTATTAAGTACTAAAATAGTGACGATTAAATATTATCTAGATTAGCAATTTTGGATGATGATTATAAACTAAAAAATTAAACTAAAAACTAATTTATCTAAGAAATAAAAATAAACAAGATACAAACGATAGATTCTAGGCTAAACGTTCCTCAGAATTAATTCATGAAACGTTTATATTCAAGTAAACCTTATTTAATTTTACCAATCGTGGAGATAATCGCTAAATTGGTTTCAAACCTTTCTCTCGAACAAGTTAAATCGTAGATATTAATTGTTATCTATCTCCTCTCGGTCTCAAGATGAACAACTAATTCCCATAAGTTCCTAAATTTCGATCTCTCGTAAGGTCCTATCAACCTCTCGGTCTGTTTATTCTCTTACGTTATCAATCTCCCAATTCTATCAATCAATTATCTTCTCTCGGTCTCAAATCGGTCACAAGTATGCATTCATAGTGGCCATCTACTCACATAATAATAATAAGCACAAGAAATTTATAAACGAAAGATAAACTGGAATGAAAGAAATAAAACTAAATTATAAATTAATCCGAGTATTAACAAATCCTAGAATCTAATATAAATCTAGCCTAGAAACATGCTTTCAAAATAAGAAAAATAGATATAAAACATTGAGTTCGAAAGAGGAAAAGATAAAAAAAAAAAAAAAAGCTTGGCTCCGTCGATCTCTTCTTCCCGACTTTTTCCCTCGTCTTGCTCGTGTTTCTAGCCTCCAAAAGTCTCCAAAGATTTGAAAAATATGTCCAAGACTCCCCAAAATCGTGCTCTAGTGTCTCTTAAATAATCGGGGTCGAGTCCTAGTCGAAATAGGTCGAAAAAGCCGAAAAAATAGGAAAAACGCGTCAAACCCGTATGGAATGCGCCCAGGGTCACACGACTCGTGTCATAGGACACACGAATCGTGTGTCAATGCCGAGAGCGGGTTTCACAACCCGTCGGAGCGACATGAGCCGTGTCTTACGTCACACGACTCGTGTGAGTCTGGGAGGCTAAAACAGCTCCGAAACTTCACGTTGGCTGCGGTTTTCATCTCCTGGTGTTCTCTACGTCATCTCAGGTCGGTAATGAGTGCCCCAAGTCGTCTCTGTCGGCAGGGGCGGAGGTACATTAAAAGCCACCTGGGCTGTAGCCCGAGTAAAGTTTAAATTTTTTTTAACATTGTAGGTAAAAATGAAGTCAATTTATATTAGTAGCCCACTTTTTGTTTCTATGCCATGTATGTCCAAATAATTAAAAACTTTAAGTATCATCTAATTATCACACAACGTCATATTTTTTAAGTTNGTATTTTGGGAAATCTTGGTGAGAATTCTATTTCTTAGAAATATATTGTGAGAAAAATGTTCTCCTTTTATATTAGTTTATGAATACGTATTCTTTTGTCCAGATTTTGTACATATCTTATGAGTTAAAATCAATTTTTTTTGATAATCTACAAATAGACATTCATATTGAATGTAAAAAAATATTTTTTTAATGCTATTTATTACCTATCATTACCAAATACGCACTAAAGAAAATTATGAAATTGCAACACAAAATTCCAACGAAAATATATTTCAATGGAATTTAAACGACAATTTCAATGGACATTCAATTGCTATTATTTTCGTTGAAAATTTTCAATGGATTCAAATGGAATTTCCAACAAAACTAATCCGTTGGAATGAGTTTTTTCTTTGGAATTTTTGTTGGCGATTATGAAAATTCCAACAGTAGATTTTTCCGACTGTTAAAATATAGATGGAAATCAAAATATCAATGGAATTGCATATTCCAACGTTAAAAAAAATCGTTAAAAACATAGTTGTTGGAATCATCACATCCCACCTAAAACTCTTATGGAAACGTTAGAATTTCTGTTGAAATGATTCCAGTATTTATACAAATCACAAAATGGTCGTTGGAATCATTACATTCCACCTATAAATCCAATAGAAACGTTGAAATTTCCGTAGGAATTATTTCAACATAAATTATATCATTGATATATCCATTGTTATAAGGTTATTTTGACATAAAAAATATTATTTTAGGGCTAATTTAGTTAACATTATTTGAAGATATACTTATTATTAATTATCTACAGAAAATTACATTTTTAGAATTTAGTTATTAATTTATCCTTTTCACATTTAGTACATGGTTGTCTTTTTGTGTGTTTTACTTTTATTAATAGTAATTTTAAAATTAAAGGCTTGATAAGTTGAAATATTAAATCATTCTATTAAAAGATAATTCAAAATAATATATTTTTTTTTTAATCTAAGTAATTCTAGCCCGGGTAGATTTCAAATCCTAGCTCCGCCCCTGTCTGTCGGAACCAGGTCGTCGGAGATGGCGGATTCCGGCCATTTTCCGGCAGCAGATGTGAGGTTCCGCAGCAGCTTCCCAGCAAGTAGTCAGCAACGTGCGGCTGCTCCATCTTGTTCTACGGCGTGTCAGAAGGTATCAAGGTCGTATGGGTTGGTTCCAGGTGGTCGGAAATGGCGGATTCCGGCATCAATGCGGCTGGCTACGTGAGCTCTTCTCCGGCGATTCACGTTTGGTGGTTCTGGTCCAACTTTAGTGAATTCCTAGGCTAATGGACGGCGTCTGGTCGGTCTCCAGCGGCTGGGTAGCGACGTGGTGGCGAGAGGTCGAACTGCTCAAAGCGCAACAATGGCGGACAGACATATTGTGAAGAAGAGTTTTTT
>BKCP01005294.1:1763869-1790837 GCA_008636005.1 Striga asiatica | reverse complement strand
TGTCCACGAAATTACCATATCTCCCTCCAATTAAAGAATATGTATGCTGTCATTTTGGGCTAAGCATTTAGGCTTTAATGGCTGGAATTTTTCGGCCCAACACGCGTGAAAAATGGGCTGATTCTCTTTTACACGGATTTGTAATGGAACAATTCCAATGCACTACTCGCACAATGTCTTCGACCGTTTTTCGTCACCTCCGATAATTATTTTAGGAATTTGCACCACGTGCAGCAACATTTGATTTATATAACAATTTTACACTTGATTCAATATTATTTGTAAAATTACTGAATCAACACAAAATAATTACACATATACTAGAGTTTAGATTTTAATAAAATTATCTATTAATTAAGGTATAGATTATCTCCTCTAAAACCGTCCATTATTTTTGTCAAAACATTCCATTCACACACCACCACATAGTTTAGATTAGCCATGGAGTTCCAAAGCTTTCACTCTCCTTTCATTTTAGTTTTTTTTTCCCTAATTCTTATATTTTTATGTTCATTTCATGGTGGATTTCGTATCGATTCGCATCTGATTCGAATTTACAGGAAAAATTCTCCCATATTTGTTTTGAACATTATTTTCTTCTTCGTGGTAGGCGTGGGACAAGGTACATGGTCCCCCACCAATGGCATCAGGTCGACAGCGGGGCTGATGATTCGACTCGTCGGCGACCAGTGTTCGGGTGTATTTTAGATGGGGTTTTTCACTGATGGAAGGCATCGATTCGCACCATTCTCCCCGACCGAGCTCGGGCCGTGGCCCTGAACTGAGCACCATTTGAGGCTATAAACGAGTAAAACGGTTGAACTCTGGGCGAGAAAGAGCCAGATGGAGAAATACAAGTGAAAGGTATGGGGTGTGGGGTTGAAACTGAAGACGAGTCGTTTGAGTTCGGGGAAACCGGGACAAGGAGTCTCAATGGCTTCAGTTCTAAAACCCTAGATTTGTCGATTGGGCTTGGTGAAGGATTTGGCTGAGAACCTAACCCATGAACCAATTTTTAGTGTATGTATAGTATATTTACAGTATATGTATAGTATATATTCACAGTAGTATATGTTGCGTGTATAGGCATGCAATATACGTTCACAGTAATATATGTTGCGTGTATAGGCAGACAGTATATGTGGTGTGTATGGAGAGTATATATTCAGTATATTAGAAGATTTTTTTGTAAGGCAGTATATGTGGTGTGTATAGTGAATATATGTTCCGTATATTAGAAGATTTTTTTGTAAACGGTTCAGTATATGTTGTGTGTATATATTAGAAGATTTTTTTTATATGGAATATAAGTAACATGTTATAATATGTTTATAAACTATATATACTTTTATGTATAAAAGTAAAAAAAAAAAAAAAAAACATAATTTTTTATGGAATACATGTTTTTCATTGTAACATATACTGAATATATACCAACATATACCTACATGGACAACTACATGAATTACATTACATGTTTTTATCTCTCTATTAAAAACGTAAATGAATTAAAGGAGTTAGTTAAATGTAATTGAATTTTAGGTAACTGCATTTTGTTTGGAAACGCTGGAAATCATGAGCCCACTTTTTAGGTAACTGATTTTTAGGTATTCATGTAATTTATTCTTGACAATTAGGTAGAAACACAATTACTTATTTATGAAAGGTAAATTTACAAAATTTTCAATTTCGTGTAGGATAAGTAAAAATTTCCCTAATTATTTTGAACCTATTTCCTGTCAAAACTCACATAAACACCTTATCATAGCTTAATAAAATTAATTAAATAAATAATTAATTATATATTAAACTACGACAAAACGAGCACGGAAATCACTCTAAAATGCACGTAAATATGATGCATGTCAACTATGACATACTAATCTTGATAAAATGCATATCTCTATGTTATTGTTATATGTTTTTATACTTATACCATCTAAAAAAGTTAGACAAACTTTTCAATACGATGGAAGATCAAGAAAAATCTTACAAATATGGCAAAATATATTGATATAAAATAGCAATAAAATATAATATATATATATACATATATATATATATATTTGTATTTACTACAAATAATATGATCTTTCACCAATATATCTGCTCTGCTCTCTCTCTCCAGGAAATTTCCCAATTCCTTCTTGTCGAAACCCTCGTTGTCTTCATCCTTCTCGTGTTGCCTCCTCTTTGGGGCAGCTCCAACTCCTACATGGAGACATCCTCCTGGCACGACCTTCACCCTCAGTTCACTGTCCTGTCATCTTCCCTGATGTGGCTTGAACTCTCTTGGCTATCGCGTCGGCGGTTTGAGGTGATGCTACAGCGACAGGGTGGGGTAGTGGCTGCGGTCTCGGGATGGGTCCACCGGCCTTTTTCACTTCTTCGATTTGATTGAATTATTTGGTTAATGACCGGAATTTTTTCTTTTCTTCTTTATTACAAATTAATTATTATTGACGACATAATATATATATATATGTATATATATATATATATTTATATTATTTTTGCAATATGATAAATTTCAAAAATTAAATAGCATTATTTATATAGCTCATAGGGGTCGAATCGATTGGCTGAAAGGCCTAAAAGAAAACGTGGTTTTGGGCATGCATGCACAAAGGATTTTTAACTCTTCAAAGTACATCCCTAATTTTCTTTCATAACGAAGGACCCTTTGGAAGTGGAAAGAGGGTAAGCAGATATCCTAAAAGAGAGATGCAAGCTGCAATAATGCCATGGATTCACTTCCCTCGCCTCTATCTAGGCTCATCTATTTTTTTGCGGACGACAAGATGCTCTTCGCCAAAGAAAATGCAACTCAGATGAATGTGATCGGAGTTCGTATCCAGGAATTTTCTAGCTGTTCAAATTTGGTTATTTGCCCTGCTAAGTCCTAATTGTTTGTTTTACCGAGCACCCCCTGTCAGTTGGCTAAGATGACTCGCCATGAGTCCCCGTGCTAAAGATTGAATCTTTCACTGGGCTTCCCTGTCATATCCCATTCAGTAATTAATAAAAGTAATTATTCTAAGTTTGAACTAATTACTTTTATTAATATTGCTCGTTCCTAGTTCCGCCAGTTATTAAGTTATTCAGTTAAAAAAATCGACTTTAAGTCGAAAGTATTCTCGGTTCAATTTTATTCCGTAATCGAGCTAGTTCAGTAATTAATTAATTTCGGTCTGTTTATTTTTATAAATAGATTTATAAGACGGGATTAATTAATATAAGATGACGAATAATCGAAATTGAGTATATTTTAATTAATCGTTTAAGATAAGTAGTGAACTGAACCCAAGTATGTTCGGTAATGAGTTGAGTCTTAATTAAGTAATAGTCGAGCCTGAGTACTAAATACTTAGAATTTTTCTAAGTGTTCAAGTCATCAAGATAAGATCATAGTATCGAGCCTTAGCACAATTTGAGACAAGTTAAGTCTCGAAGTAAGGTTAAGTATCCATGGACATTTAAGTTATAAATGTTCAAAGAAGTGAGAAAATTTATTTAGATATTATAGTCTATTTAAATTATTTTAAGAGAAACCGAAATTTGTAGAATTTTTGGTTTTTACGGTAATCGTTCGGTTTAAGTCCGAATATGGTTTCGTAAATGTTAGAATATTCCAAAATCATTATGTTAGCTTCTAAGAAGCAATATATTCAGTAAATTGAAGGAAAAACTAGGAGTAAAAGATTTAAATTTTAGAATTTTCAGTTTTACGGTAAACGTCGTTTTAAGTCCGAATTGAGTTCCGTAAATTTTATTATTCTTGTTTTTCTTAGCATGTTCTAAGATCATATATGAGAATTAATTTTCATAAAAAGAGTTTTAAGAGTCAGCCATTTTGAAAGAAAATGGATAAGAAATAAAAAGGATGATTTTTATTATTTTTTTTCTAAAGATTTTTATATGATTAATGAGGACATTTTTTCAATAATATATGGAATCAATTCCATCAGATTAAGCACGAAATTTTGGTCATCAATTGGTGAGAATGAGATGAGAAAATCACAACAAAGTTTTGCTAAGTCTTTAAGTTAGCATTTTTTTTCAACAATTGGTGATAATTTTATTACACTTTGGTGGACTAAGTTTTATCTATCAAAAGCTCATTCATGGCTATAAAAAGAGGCATTTCAATCAGATTTTGTCATCAAGTATCTTCTTAAATCATCATAGTTTCATCAAAAAGATAGAAGAAGAGAGAAAAATAAAAATAAAAATAGTAGAGTTTTAATTTTCGAAGAAATCAAGGAGCAACTTTAGATTTTCAATCAAGAAAGAGGTAAGATGCTATCTTTTTAACATTTTTAGTAGATGATATTAAGTGTTTAATAATGTTTTTATATGACTTAGATATGAAAGTTTTATATGAGTATAAGCATGCTAGAAGATAAGTTATTTCCAGCTCATATATATGTCATATGTGTTAAGTTATGATGAGATTTTTACCTAGCTATGAAAAATCTGGAAATATATGCTTCCTATGTTTATTTCTTGTGTAAAAGAGGAGTACATAGGATCAAGAATCGAGTCATTTGGTTTAATATAACTCAAGATATGAATTTTTAAAGTTTATCATTCAAGTTGAATTTTATGTACTTGTTTCCAGCAGCAACATTAAACTTAAATAAGTCGAGATGTATGTATGATAAAATTATGAAATTTTTATGACATATCTAATATGAGTTAAGAATATGACTGTTAAATTTCATAATTTAAAGATGAGAAATGAAGGAGTTAAGATAATAAAATGGCATATATGTAAAGATGAGTATATATGCAAGAATATTCATTATATGATCAAATTGTTAAAGTGAGATTTTTATGAATAATTCTCATATGAGTGATGAGCAATTTGACAAAGTTTTTGTTTAATATGTTGAGTTTACAATTTTTATAAAGATTTTTTTTGTAACGCCCTGTTCGTTTATGGAATATTTGGAATATATTTTTTTTAATTAATATTATTGTCACTATTATTATTATTTTTATTATTGTTATTATTATTTTATTTAAATGCCTAATTGTCTAATAAATACTAAAATGTGTTATTTAATTAATAATGTGTGATAAATATTTTATATTAATAGCCGAATTTTATTTTAAATTATCGATCAAAAATCGAGCTCGAGAGAACTATGTTCATTGAACCGCTCGAACCGGCCCGTGTGCCCAGCTGACCCGTCTGACCCGAACCCTCATGCCCCGGTTCACGCAAGTTTTTGTGTGTGCACGTGTGGGAATTTTCTTGGCAATTAAGAAAGTCAAACCTAGTTTGTGAGCATATATATATAAATTTTGTATCTACTTCTCTCCCCTCTCAGTAAACCTATCGCGCAGCTTTTGAGTTTTCTCTTATCTCGATCGCGTTTCTTTTCCTCACTCGACCAACAAATCCAGACCCTCAGCAAATCATCGTCCCTCTCGCACTTTTTCATTTTCTGTTGGTTTTTCCCGTCGACAATCCCATCACCATCGTCGTTATCCAATCATCTCCTTGCCCGATCACCCTCTCGCCTCTGTTTCGTGAGACGCAGCCAACACCTCATCTCCATCGTTCGACCATCGTCTTCATCTCCTTGTCTTGCCACCATCATCACCGGCGTGAAGCAATCATCACAGCAACCCGCACGAACCAACTCCGGCGACCCCCCCTGTTCGAATTTTCCAGCGAGTTCGAGCAGCCACGAGCCAAGACGGCGAGAACCTCCCTCTGTCGGGATCCTCCCGGCGACCTGCTCATTCACCGCGCTGCGACTAGAGATCTGCCGCGCCGCGATGCCACCGGGGGAGCCCTGCCGCTCTGCGACGCCTTCACAGTCCCTCCGCCACGCCGTGAAGCAGACCTCCTCCGTTCAGCACCTCTGTTCGCGAGATTTTTCCGGCGAACTCTCCGTTCAACACCTCGACGAGCAGTGACTCTGGCCGTAACCAGCAACAGCGACGACCCGTCCTCCGCCGCTGACCTCCTTTCCCGGCGAGACGCGAGAATCCGTCGAGCCCGTCATCCCCGCTCGTCTTGTTCGTTCCGTTTTTCCGAATTCCCGAGAACGGTAGCTTGTCGATTCCATCTCGTTTAAATCGTTTATGTTATTTATGAATATGTGTGATATGCAATTTGATATGCGAGATGTGTATACTATGCGATTGTGTTAGATATGATTTTATGTGTCGTTTATGTTGTTCGGGATCTCTTCAATTATGAGAAATTGAACGAGACCTCAAAAGTCGTGTAAGTCAGTGGATATTGGAACGATGTCAAGTCCTTGGCCTTATGGGAAGATCTCGGACGAGAAATTTCATGTTATGAATTAATTGCTAAGTTGTCGAGCATATATGTCGCTGTTTTGGTGTTTGATTTTTTAAAAATCGCACACTGTTTGGAATGACTTGAAATTTTGAGGGATATGTTATCTGTCCATTTCCAGCTTTTTGTAAAAAATTCGTAATTTTTAGACGCCTGTAGCTATTTTTAATAAATAAAGTGATTTCTGGTCAGAATCTTATTAAATACTTGATAAATTGGTTCGTACTTCAAATGAC
Source organism: Striga asiatica (assembly GCA_008636005.1). Lineage (NCBI taxonomy): Eukaryota > Viridiplantae > Streptophyta > Magnoliopsida > Lamiales > Orobanchaceae > Striga > Striga asiatica. The sequence goes on along the minus strand of BKCP01005294.1, from coordinate 1,784,282 downwards.
CTGACATTTGTTTATGCCATGACTCTGATATGTTTACATGTTTTGTTAAAGTTGTAGAAATTTTGGACTTGATTTGATATGGTTAATAAATTATTTATCGAATCTTCTGAACATTGTTTGAATTTTTATAAATCGGTTGTTTGATAAAAAATTCTGAAATTTTACTGAGATGCCTAATTTATATTTAGAATCATTATGTTAAAAGATGGGAATTTTTGAAATCCATTTCGATTCGGTATTTATTTAAATTCAATGAACTGCTGAATCTCGTATGAATTTTTAAAAATAGTAGCTGTAAATGTTAAGGGCTGAGATTGTTATACATGGACTTTAGCATGCTGTATGTTGTTGTGTTAAATTTGCAAGTCCTGATTCGTTCATTAAGTTTAAGTATAAATTGATGTTCCCGTTTTGTTAATATCTTGTTCGAATTTTATAAAATAGTGTATTTCGAGTTTGAAGCTGAAAATTTGGTGGTTTTACTAACTACTGGGAGATGTAATTTTGGTTAAAATTTCAAGGCATAAGTCGTAGGGCATCCTGGTCAATGAATTTCATGTGATTAATAGCTAGAAATTTCTAAACTTAGATTTTGAAGTTAAATCTATGATTGACTTGCTTTTCGTTCTATTGTGAGTTTGACTTGGTCAATCCTTAGATGGATTTATGTGAACTTCCATATGTGGTTGGTTGAGTTTAGTGCCGAGTCTAAGTGTTCCAAAGTCCACAGGACTTCACGAATAACTTAGTCGAAACAAGTTCGACTAAGTCTGATTTGTGTTTTCCGTTGAAAGTCAAGATAGATGTTGATTGTAGCATCTTGACCCAATGTAGGTAATTGAGGAGTCCAGCTTCGACCTACTTCCATTGCTTTGAGTTATTATCAATCCGGAATCCAGATGGGTTAGTTATTATAAAATACCTGTGCAATGTGTGTTTAAATATGTTTACGGTTTTGGCGTGATCTATGTATGAACGTGAATATGTCGCCTATTGATGTGAGCTATTATGATAGCCATCGGTACAGTTGTCCCCATCGATGTAATACGGTTGCCCTTGCGAGGCAAGTCTCCTTAAGACCTATTATGAAAGGTCGTGTCCTTGCGTGGCACGTACTCTCGCCGTTAGGGTAATGAATCCCCTTTCCGCGACTATCATGAAAGATGTGCACAGGAGTATTTATGTTTATGTTGGAGATGTGACATATGTGATATTGTTTATGTTCATGCTGCGACCATGCCTATTCAACATAATATGAAATGTGCATTGCATAGTGTGAGTACGTTGTTTAACTGTACTCACTCCCACCTGCTCTTCACGGATGCAGGTTAAGCAGTTGGCGGTTGACGAGACAAGACGGGTGGTGGTTATGTCATTTATTATTGCTTTATTAATTATGCTTCCGCTTAGTTCATGGACTCATGTTGAAAGTTGNGGTAAAATAAGTAGCGTCCACTAAGTTTTTATTTAATTGAGATTTTTGCGAAAAATTTATTGTGATTTTTATTAAATTAATTTGATAAATCTTTCAAAATAACGTGGGGCGTTACAGTTTTAAATCTCACATATTAAAATCATAATTTAGTATTATGATTAAAAGTTGTATTGTATGAGTATTAAGTTGAAATATTTAGTACCATACAAGTTAAGATGAGTTCATTATTTATAAATCATGAATATGATATTGGTAAAAGTTAAGCATGTTTTGAGTTTAAATACTCAATCAAGTATAATGTGAAATTTAGTTATTTTCACACTCGAGTTATTTAAGTGACATACGAGTATAAGCCAATAACTATGATTTTGAAGACATGATTTATAATAGACCTTGAGTAAAAGTTCAAGAAAAGTTAAGTTAAGTATTAACTTGAGCAATAGCATGTCTATTAAATTTCTATAAGATTTGGATAAGTTAAGAATCCTAGTATCTTATTGGATATACGAGCATAGTACTTAGTATATTTGTTTATATTTTATGTAACTTGCAGATACAATTACCCAGTACAGCACTTATCGTTTTTCAAATGCTTTCAAAGAAGAAAGGTGGGGACCCGGAGTGGGTATCACATTGAGTACGATATTGATAAAAGTTTAAGTTTATATACTTGGGATGAGGAGGCCATAAGTTGTCTCATAGTATATCCTAAGTTCTGATTTATACGCTTGGGATGAGGAGGCATTCAGTTGTCTCAGAGTATATCCTAAGTTCTGATGGAGGGCGGTTGAGTTGCCTTGAGAAATATCCATCAGAGTGTGCACACGTATCCGATCAGATATCGGAAGAGGAAAAAAAAAGATTAAGTTTCAGTACCAGAACAGATTCCTGGTTACCAATCAGATATCGGTTTATGATTATCTTTATTCAGTACTCATCCCCATAAGTTTATTTTCAGGTAACAGGTCGAAGAGGAGGTGTGAGTGGAGCAGTGATGGTGTGGATCGTGGATTCAGATTATGACAAGTTTTAATATGGACATTTAAAACAGTCTGTATAATTAATCACGTTTTCAAATATTTCCGCTATGCATATTAAGATTTGACTTTGCATTTTAATAAATTTTAGATTTCAAGTTTTTACCATTCAGAATTATGAATATGGTACAGTTAAATGCAAGTTGAATAAATCTGTTTTTTTACCATTCAGAATTAAAGATAAACGGATTTTCATGAAGATGATGTTGAGTAGCATCCCGAGTTATTCGCAAAAGATTTCGAAAGATTTATAAGTATTTTCGAAGTAAAAGTTGCGAAAAAGTTACTCTAAGAAGCGGGGTGTTACATTCCCGCCTCTCTAGTCTAGCCAAAACGTGATGTATAGCATTTGATACGATTTCTTATCACAGAGAGAGAAAAGAAAGATGACGAGGCTTTCCTTCTATGATAGCCGATAATCCATCACTAGCAGTTGCATTACTCGGGCACATAAATTTTTCCTTCAAACAAACTTGAAAGAAAGGTCTTTACGGGGAGTTGACTAGTACTCATGTCCACAAAACATGGTCCCTTTGACATATCGAAATAGGGGATTGCACGATTGGTGTAACAACTGACAACATTTCCACATTAGATTGACAGACTCTTCTATGTGTATATGAGGGATGTAGCTCAAATGGTAGAGGTGAACCACATCATTAAAATCCCCAAACATTAAACATGGCAGCGAAATGAGCTTCTCTAAGTACTCTCAAAGTCTCCGACGAACCTCAAGTATCGCTCGACTGAAAGGACATGATTTACAATTGGATAGACTTAAAGGACATGATTTTCAATTAGATAGAATGAAAGGACATGTATGTGGGTGACAGAAGGTAGCTCGACCAATGCGAGAGGAAAGAAGGAGANCTGGCGGTAAGGCACTAGAAAGCAATTGGATAGACTTACCTCTTGACAGCATTTACAATGGCTTATCTCGCGTATGGTCTGAAACTAGATGCAATTGAAAGGCCTGCAAAAGAAAAGATTAGGATAGCACAACGAGAGAGGGTTGTTGGTACATGATTGCCCCGCCCGGATGCGTGACAAGAGTGGCCCATGAGAGGATAATATATTTATATTTACTAGTCTTTCTATTTGACCTTGTAGTTGACTATATCTAGTGTCGATTATTATTCTTGACTTGACTTATTATTATAAAAACGACTCACTATCCAAATGAAAGACGATCAAGCCTTTTGGAAACAATGACGGAAGCAGACTTACGTAGTTGAAAAGAAAATATAGACAGAAAGTCCCAAGGGAAAAAAGAGAGAGGGAAGCTTTATGAGATCAAGGTGGAAAGGACATAGTATACATGAAGGGACATACACTGACGGTGTCATAAATTCCTATGTTGATCGTGTCAGGGCTCCATTCCTTCTCACCTCAGTAGTCCTTTCAGTGTAGTTCGGGGAAGATCTACGTCATGAAAACCCCCCAGCATCCTCAGTTTGTGAGCCCTCCTTCTTTTTTCTTGGCACGAAAATACACGGTAGGAAAAGCTTCTCAGTCATTGGGTACGAACGAAATGAAGGTAAAATATTATACCCAATATTTTATTTTAATTCTTTATATATAATTTTAAATTAAGTACATTAATAAAAATAATATCAGTATAAAACCCAAAGATTTTGACGGAGACGGAAAACCAAACAATATCCATTCACTTTTCATGCATCGCTTTCCTTAACTCAAAATCTAATTCAATTTTAAATCAATTCTATTACTTTCAATATTATCAATAGAATTAAATAATATCAATTCATCATATTTACACATCACAGATCAAGTTTAATGCATTATTTATCAACTCTCATAATTTTAAGACCATCACATCCAATCACATCTCTCTTATTTTTAAATAAATCAACTTTAATTATTTTATTTTAAATATTATTTTAATACAAGTTTAAAATTCTACTTAAACCTAACTCAATCAAAGTTTTTTTTCTTTTTTTTTCAATTAACTATGACTAACAAATAAAAAAACCATAAAATCCAATCTCAAACTTATATCCAAGCACATTCTACCAACTCTCTTCCTCAACAGAAATCCTAACCACGGCCACGGCCTCACCCAAAGACAAAAGCATCATACAACACAAAATCCAAACAGGCCACCAATGCTCATAAATCCATAAAAATCAAATGCCACCAAAAATAGAGAACATCATCTCTTCTTAAAGCCATACTTTTTACGTTCGTAAAACAAATCAGTTTTGGCACTTCCCAAGTTTACTATTTTGGGACACCCATCTCGATCTTTCTGCTGTTGCGTGCACTCCTTGCAATAGTACGCGTCTGATATACCGATCCCACCACAGATGACACAGCGGCCCTGAAACGAGCCATAGTTGCACTCATCACACACCTTGACAAGGGTGCAGGGGCGCACGTACGAGTCGCACATTACGCATTTGCCATCACATTTCTCACAAAGACGCCCAATCGCAATCCCGGGCTGCTTCCGGCACATGATTAAATCAGGATGATGCTTGGCCATTGGTTTTAGAGAATCTTATAGGATCGAGAAGGAAATATTGGTGATCTCGTTACCTGTAATAAAAGACAGAAAGTTTATATTGAGCCAGTATATAGGAAATGGAAAGAGAAAAACTATTTCAGGCACAAATCCCATTACAAATATTCTTTTAATTGTCCATTCGAGAAAAAAAGTCACAATGAATGGTTTATTCTGACGGAATGTATCTACAATATATCCCGTTGATATCATTCGACACTTTGATATGGTTCACTGTCAACAGTTGTCTACACCCGGCAGACCTAAATTCAAGAATTGAGAATAATAATTCTATTTGATGATATAAGAAGAGCTGGAATGTACTATTATGTAACAATGCAAAGCTAAATCATAAGAATCACAGTACTCATGCTCATTTAATAGTGGTTGAAATCTGAAGTTTGATGCTAAAGAATTTTTTTGATGATTAATGTTCCTTCGCTTTGCTTCACTTCTTTATATTATTTGTGAAACTTGCAAGCAATCTAGCTCTATAGAAGAACTGTGGACAAGAGAGCCAAGTATGCATGAAATTTATGACAGCTCTCCATGAGTGTCTTATCACTGTCCGCAAAATTTTATCAGAAGAAAAATTAGCCTAGCTAAAATGGTAAAATTACGACCCGGCTTAATCTCTATGAGACCCAAACGCACCTCACACTTTTACATAATGGATTGCACATAGGCCTAATCTATTCAAACAATTTCATGCTGACCTCTATGGATATTAAGGACATCAAGTGTTTCTTCAGTTTTTGATGGATACTTAAAACGAGAGTAGAACAGAATTATCCCAGGTCCCTATATCCAAAACCCTATAGTTTCCTTTATAATCACCTTTCCTTTACCTCTTTTCTTCAATCTTTCCCCTTTTCTCCATTATTTTTCCCACGACTCGATTTACATATTCTTCTCTCTCCAATTCTCATTTTTCATTTGTTTTTGCATTTCTTGTTCTCCTATAGTGCCAACGCCCATCACCATCACTGCCAATTACCAACTATCATTGCTGCTCCTCTTTACTATAACTTCTACTACTTACACTTCACATAGCTGAAGTGACTCCAAACAATAGCTATGCGAAAGAACACCAGTATTGAGGGTGAAGGATAGAGGACAGAAACGGAAAATTGAAAACATGTTTAACAACCAAACAAGGTTTTTGTTTTTGTTTCCAAGATTTGGTTTAAAAAAATAATATTCGGGAAAAATCTTGGCCATCTAGATGTTTGCTGGAAAATGGATCAGTAATTCCGGAAAGGAGATATAACTTGTCCTAGGGATTAACTTCCCCAACTAACCAATGGCAAACAAGATTTGGTTAACAATATTTTATTTGTTGGGCTCACATTGATAAATCAGTAGCACCTCATTCGTCCTTACTCAACCAGTCCACATGCGAAAGTTTGGACTTCATTAACACAAACCAAGCATAGAAAACTAAATTTTCAAGGGAGAATTTTATCTCTACACAGCATTTACTATTTAATTACAATATTGCCAAGTGAATTAATTAATTTGTAAGTTTACCTAATGTGTGGAAATTAAATGTTGCGGTTACCTCAACAAACATAAATCACTCTCCTTAAATAATAGGATTTGAATGAGCCGTTTTATTTGCAAAAAATAAAAATAAAAAATAAATGGAATGTGTATATTACCTATCGTATGACGCAACAAAATTGAAGAAGGTTCCAAAATTCAATCGATCTTGTTGATACTATCCCGTAATATATTCTAAAAAAAAAATAATTGTTGCGGTTCTATATACTCAACATATACATATAATATATACAGTTGATTAGTTAAAAACTTAGTTAAAAGTCTATACAGTATATAAAGATTGAAAAGTGTATCAGTATAAACGAAACATATACTAAATAACAGTATATTTGTCGGGAACGTATACAGAAGATATATTCATTGTATACATAGGACATAAAAAAGAAAATACACAAAAGATAAATCAATCTTGTCATTATATACAGAACATATACAGAAAATATACAAACACCGCATTAGGGACTACGTTTAATATTGAATCAGATCTCTTTCTCATCGATGCCCATATACATACATATATATATACATACAATTAATCCTTCATATCCATTTTCTTCATTCTCATCTTCTTTTTAGTTTATCCTGCTCCTGTCATCTCTTTCAGAATCCCTCTTCCTCTCCTCCCTTCTTGTACTTGATTTTTCACGGCTTTCATCATCATTTTCTCTCTGTCTTTCCCTTCCACGCCTGGACCCTAATGTTCGGACTTCCGCCATGAACCCTAATGTTCAGACTTCTGCAAGTGGGATGGAGAAGGAACGAAAAGTAATTCTGGGAAGGAAGGAGCGGATCTAGGGTTGTTCGTCGGCGATGTCAAAAGAAAAACGAGAGGTTGGGAAGGTTAATCTTACGGGCTGAAGTGAAGAATAAGAGAAGGGAGATGGAAGGGGAGAGAGAAGAATAAGAGAGATAGGGAGAAAGAAACGTAATTGGGGGAAGAGAAATTATTTGTTTCCTTAAAGATATGTAATTGATGATTTAATTCATCATTAACTAATATAATATAGATAGATGTTTTCTGGTATATTTACAAATAAAAACATGATTTTAGGTAGGATTGTTAATATTTACTATAGATGTTTAATTGTGTAATAAAAAATAAAATATATGGTGTAGGGAGTAATTTTCTCAATTTTCAATCTCCATCTGCACAAGATGGGTATTTGTGCATCGAGAATCAACGCCATGAACAAATTAGTACATAGGTTAATAGATAGCGTGATTCATGGTAAAGACTAAAGACCAAAGGACCTTCCATTTGCAGTTCTCACAATACTAACCTCCAAATCATATTTAGCTCTCTTTAATCAGTAGAAGTAGGATACTAAATTGAAGACTTACTAGGTGCAAATTGACCTCATCCTATGAATAGCAAATTGCATGTAAGTGGAACTAGCAATATTCTAAAATCCACCCTACCGTCAGGTGTATTAAACCCCTCAAGTTTGTGTTTCGCGGGGTTGTCAAATGCCAGCAGACAAAGGTGTTCTCATAGATAAAATAAATTAACAAAAAAAAAAAAAAACTTTACGCAAATTATAGCTAGGAGAAACAGATTCAGCAAGACAAGATAGGCCGTGATTACAATAGCCACATGATGCATGTAGGCAGGGAAAGATACATAACAGAACACTCCTAAATATCAACGCCACAAATACAAAAATACTCCTAAATCATTAGAGGAACAGGTTCGTTCAAATCAGAGTTGGAAACAAAAGGCCTGAAACTAACGGGACACAAATGCCATTAAACCCATCAAAAAGTGAAAACATTGGCAAACGTGTGACCTTGAGAAGCAAAAGGAACCCTTGCCTGAAGCAAAACGTCCTCCAAACAAATCACCCAACTGAAAATTACAAAACTTCGATACCTAAGAAAAACGAAGTCTGACAACAGGTCGATTAGCACGGATTGGAGGGTGCAAGTGTGCGCGCGGCAGTATCAGTATAGTTCAACAAAGCAGCCTCACCTCAATTATTTTAGAAATTCAAGATACAGAAGACAGCAAATAGGTTTAAATGGTTATACTTGGTAGCTCTGGAGATTTTTAGAGAGCTAGAATGATCTTGTATTCAAGTCAAGGTTCTAAAAACCGGTGGAGGTATTGGATCATTGGTTTTTTTTTTTTAAACGGCAAAATATCTCATTAAACTAAAAATCAACATAGTTCATACAACTCGTATGACTCACTAGTCCCATAATAAGCCAAATAACTGGAGGAAACACCACAATCGGTGCCCTAAATACATAATAAATCAACTAAGCCTGTAGGCAAGGATAAACCCTCGGAACCTATAGCTTAACACACACAGATGCAGCCAAATATTTAGAAGAACCTATACAAAGAGGCACGATTGAAAACTGAAACATAAAGTGACCTAATCAACCATGACTCCCTGCACACCCTTAAACTGCCAGCCTGTTATTAAACTCGACCCATTCCCGCCATGCATTATCCACGATCAGCTTGCTCGGTATCCATTCCTTTCGAAATACCCATAGATTGCGCCTTCCACAACCACCAAAGGATGTAGGTGGATAGTTGAATGCGCGCTTCCGATGTCTCAGTTTTGTCCATCTCCGCAACGTGCCACCACCAATCTGGATATGACCATGTTTTCTGCTTACAAAACTCCCAATCTAGTGCTGACATTTCCCAAACCTGCTCAGCCCTTCTGCAGTGGAAAAGAACATGGACTATGCTTTCCTCCACCTCTCCACAACACCTACAAATACCATCCACATCAAGGCCTCTGCTTCTAAGTAAAGTAGCTACTGGCAACAAACCCGAGAAACTTCTCCACACAAAGTGTTTTAATTTTTCTTTGATGTTCAGACTCCAGCATCTCATTCTAGCCATATTGTCTTTCACTGCAGAATTGCTCCCTTAAGCTATCCAGTAAAGAAGTTTTTTCCACACAAACAAAAAGTAAGCAGACTTCACAGAAAATGCACCTTTTCTGTCACCACTCCATATCCACCTATCTCTTTTGGTAGGGTCAAGCTGTCTCATTTTTAGAATTTGAGCAACAACATATTCATCAAAAAGATTCTTTAATGTATCAACATTCCAATGCCAACCTCCCTCCTCAAAAAGTTCTGACACCATTGTGACCTGTTGAGTACAGCCACCTTTGAATTTTGGAACACCAGTTTCTGAGCCTACCAACCAAGGGTCTTTGAGAATTTTGGTATTGAGTCCATCCTTGATATCCCTTCTGAAGCAGTGCAGGTAACAGTTTTTAACTGCCATCCAACAGTTCCACATCCATGATGAGCTTTGAGATCTTTGAGCTTCAAGTACAGTACCCCTTGGAAAATACTTACATTTTAGAATTTTAGTCACTAACAGGTTGGGCATACTGAGGAGCCTCCATATCTGTTTCAGGATAAGAGCCTCGTTGAATAATTGGATGTTTTGGAACCCCAGCCCAACATAAGCCTTAGGAGTAGCCAGCCATTTCCAAGCTTTCCAGTGGATACTCCTTTTTTGAACATCTCCAGTGCTCCACCAATGTCAGCACACAGCTTTGATATTTCTTTACAATCCCTTTGGGAAAAGAAAATACAGACATGATGAGAACAAGAACGGCATTAAGAATAGATTTACTAAGAACCTCCCTTCCAGCAGTTGATAGAAAGAATTTTTCCAGCTTTCAAGTTTACTCCTCACAGCCACAAGAACAGAATCAAACACATCCCTTTTAGACCTTCCAATACCCAAAGGCATGCCCAATTATTTGGATGATCTGTGGACAGAGATTCCATGAAGCATACTGCAGACCTGCAATTGAGTAGAAGATTGAGTATTCCTGCTGAAAATAATAGTAGACTTCTCCAAATTCACTCTCTGCCCAGTGAATTGTTGGTATTTGGCCAATATGCTCAGTAAAGTTTGACTTTGCACACTAGAGGCCTCACAGGAAATAAGGGAGTCATCTGCAAAGAGCAGATGTGTAATTGGCATACCTTGCCTGGACAGCCTTACCCCTTTGAAATTTCCCATGCTCACCTCACATTCAATCAGTTTGGATAGCACTTCAGTTACCAAAATAAACAGGTAGGGGGATAATGGATCCCCTTGCCTTAAACCCCTTGAAGGAGTAATATATCCACACACCTCCCCATTCAGATTAAAAGAAAAAGCAGGAGTAGTGATACAAGCAGCCACCCATTTAACAAACCTACTATAAAAGCCCATTCTCAACAACACCTTGATCACACTATTCCATCATATCCAGCTTAACTGCCATGAAGCACTTTCCCCCTGATCTGTGATCTGTGTCTGTTTAAATAGTGAATCACCTCCTGAGCTATAATCACATTATCCATCAGTTGTCTAGTTGTCTTTCTGGTAAAAAAGCAGCTTGGCACTCACTAATACAGATAGAAAGACAACCTTTGAGCCGGGTGGTAAGCACTTTTGAAATAATTTTATATGACACCCCACACAGGCTAATGGGTCTGAAGTGGCTGATAGAAGTGGGGTTAAGACATTTTGGGATTAGGGTAATAAGGGTGTGATTCCAGTTTCTCAGAAGCATACCTGATTGAAAGAAGCTAATCACAGCTTGGCAAAGGTCATCTTTGACTATGGGCCAGAAATTTTGAAAAAACAATGGAGACATCCCATCATGACCTGGAGATTTCCCCGGATTCATACTAAACAAGGCAGCTTTTATCTCTTCTTCTGAAACATCTGCAGTCAGCTCCATATTCATAGCCTCTGAGATTGAGTGAGGGATCAGGTGCAGTATATCTGCCTCTCCTGTAGAGCCTTCTGTTCTGAACAGGTTGGTGTAGAACTCCACAACACATTTTTCTATCTCTTCAGGAGACTCAAAAATTCTGTTGGCAGAGTCTACTAATCTTGAGATTGCATTGGTTTTCCTTCTCTGCAATGTCAGTGCATGGAAGAATTTTGTATTCTGGTCCCCCTCTTTAAGCCAAAGAGCTCTTGACTTTTGTTGCCAGTACTGTTCTTCTGATGCTTGTGTTGCTTCAAGTTCATGTTTAAGCCTATCCCATTCTTCCCAATTCTTCTGTCCCCTTCTTTTCTCATCACTTCAAGACTCAGAGTTAGCTTCTCTATGGACCTGGCATTTCCTGAACTGAGTGCTTTACTCCAAATGAGAAGTGCCACTCCATTTCTCTCGACTTTTTCCTTCATAACAAACATAGGAGTACCCTCTTGCAGTTGCTCCCAAGCCATTTTCACAGTCTCCCCCACACCAGCCTGCTTGATCCACCTCTTATCAAAGAAAAACCTTTTCTTCCTCCTCCCATTGTCAACTAGGTCTATGTCCAAAATTAACATGCTATGGTCTGAAGAACTCTGAAACTTATTAAGCACCACTGCATTAGGGTGATCTACCATCCACTGGAAAGAGCCAAAAACCCTATCCAGTTTTTCTTCTATAAATTCAGCTTGAGCTCTATTATTTTCCCATGTGAAAGCATGACCCTTCATGGTGATTTCCCCCATATTCATCTCTGTATGAAGCCATTAAAGCCCTGCATGCTCCCAGTAGATTTAGCTCTACCACCTCTCTTCTCAGTTTGGGAACAAACTTCATTCCAGTCTCCCCCAGCAACCCAATTCAAACCCCCATTTCCACTTAGCACCAATTAGATAGTCCCATTGAGCTTCCCTGACTGACCTCTCAGTACTTGCATAAATCAAAATAAACAAGAATGGACTAGTCTCTCCTCCCCCTTTAGCTTGGACTTGAAGAAAAAACTCATTGCTCTGCAATTGCAAAATCTCCATGTCTACATCCCGTAAGAGTAATAGACCCCCACTCATCCCCCTAGGTTCAACAGCCATCCACCTCTCTTTGAAACTCAGCTTCTTACTCACAGTTTTGGTAAATTCCTTGGTATTCCTAATTTCAGATAAAAAAAATAAACTTTGGGTGATGGTGCCTAATGGCTTCCGTCAATGGGTAACTGTAGAGAGCGAGGGCCCACCCAGACCTCTACAGTTCCACAGTATTATCTTCATTGGTCACTTTGGGGCCAATTAAGGTTGGCTACCACCACCTGATTTTCCACCATTTTTGCTTTCTTTTTGTCTCTTGTCTCTGACTGCAATAGTGCCTTTTCTGTTGGACTAGTATGATCATGATTCATGTCCCTTTTCAAGTCTAGATTATGAGAGAAATTTATAAGGATGCCTTTTTGTCTAACCAATCCCCCTTCAGCCTTTGGAATTCTCCTCCATTTCTTCCCATTCCCAGTGGTTTGCTGTTTGTCTTTTGTAACTATGGTGGTACTTGCCACTGCTTTGTCTAGATTCTCATCTACCAACTCCATTTGAGAGGATAAAGCCTTAGTCTTGGATAACCCACTCTCCTGAGGACAAGGTAGTGCAATGAACTGGGGTACTGGCTCTTTGGAAGATGAAATCTGTTCTTGGCTGTTTGTAACTGTTGCTATGTGATTAAGGGTATCCACATTGTGCATCTCCACATTATGCATCTCCACATTAACTAATGCTTTACTGAGTGACCCCTCTTCATTCTGACCCTGTTTAGCAATGTTATCTTTCTCTGAAGATGAAGGCATATATGGTTTGGCATTGAAGGAGTTGGAATATCTTTAAATTTATCTGAGCTATTCGAGTAGCTTTGTCTTCCACCATAGAAATTGAAGGATGCTTTAAGCCACTCCCCATATTGACCATTTTGAAGATTCCCACTCTCAATATCTACACTTCTTTTCATACAGTTTCTTTTTAAGTGACCAATAATCCCACAGTAGAAACATAAGTTTACCAGTTTCTCAAATCGGAATTGAGCTTCAATTTGCGTGTCATGAAGTTTAATGATAGAGAAGCGGGGAATAGGTTCAGACACAACCAGAGATACCAGAATTCTGAAAAAATTACTCTTGTTTCCCCCTGCCCGAACCACTATGACATTCTTTACTTTCTTAAATATCTGCCCTATTTCATCCCAACTTCCTCACTAAGCCAATTAAGGGGATATTATGTACCTGGACCACAAGGTAATCTGGTTGAAGCACGGATCATTCGCAGAAATTCATTCCTCCCAATCCGCCAACACCAGGTACTGGTTTTCAAATAACCAGCTAGTTCCTGCCAGCACCTTCTGCTTATCTTCCTCATTCCTAAATATAAACTGAAAAACATTGTTACCAATTTCTCTGACTTATAGAGGATCCTCAATCTGCCATATGCTCCCCATCGTCCTCTTGATTCCGAATAGACTCGCCTTGCAGTCCCCCAACACTTTCCCCACAAGACTTCGATGACATTCCTCGCTACTCTTGTGAACGTCTATATCCGCAAGCTCAACCACTTTCTTCTCTGATTTCGAGATTACAATGTTCTTCAATCGTTTCACCAATTCTTCCTCCATAATCCACTGAAACACTACGGTCGCTCTCCCACTTCTGAAATTTGAGTAGGACTTGCAAAAAATAACAAAAACACTCAAAGGAACTGAATAATTTCAAGTCGATGCACTCAGGTGAGAGAATCAAAGGTCTCAGTAGAGATAATTAGGGATCTCATTTGAGGGAATTAGGGCTCTCACGCGAGAGAATTTTTTGTTTTTCTTTTGGATCATTGATTCAGTCCGATCAATAGTTTAACCCGTATTTAATTTATTAATATTTTTAAATATTATATATTACTAAAAATAGTAATTAAATATATATTAAACTATAACATTATGACTAACTAAAAAAAAATTAAATAAATGTTTGTTTATTCATTAGATTCAAGTGAGAAAGGTTTTCAATGAAATAAATAAGAATACACCGCAGTCATTCAATCGGATAATCTAATGGTTAAAAAAAAAATCAAAATTATATCTTCATTAGAGGTAATATGGTAAATTTCCACACACAAGCCGTGGGACCCACGCCACTACACAACCACTAACACGGCAACATGTTGGGATCTATGAGGATCTCGTTATGTACAATTCACGAATTCAATAGCAAACGTAAACCTATGCGCAGCGGATCTAAAGGTTTGACGTAGAAAACTTACGGCTTAAAATTTTCTGAATCTGACTGATTCGGGTTGACCGGGAGTAGCACGTCACGAGGATGCCGGGATAACGAACGAGGCGGGATCGATGGCGTCGGGCGGAACTCACGGGACTGCGGTGGTGTTGCCGGTGGTCGTCACACGGGGCTGGCCGGGCTGCGGGATCATCGCGGGCTCGACTTCTCATCGCGACAGTGATCGTCGGCTGGTCGTGGGTTCGCGGCGGCGGTCCGGTGCTCACGGTGGTTGGCGATCGGTCGTCCTCCGGTAGATGATCACGATGTCTGGGTTACCTTCGGGGTCTTTTACTGTATTACTCGACCACATCTTCAACTTGTACCGATGGAGCAACAAGAAGAAAATAAAGCTTGAATGGAATTCTAGAGAGAGAAAAGAGAGAGGGGCATGTCGTGTGGTTTACACGATGGGATTTTTTTGATCTCTTTTGTGTCTATTCCATGAGCTTAATGATGTATATATAGAGCTACAATAGGATTCTTACGAGAGTAGGATTAAGGCTTCTTAAGTAATTAACTAACTGTGGGCCAAGCCCACTCCTCCAATTACTTAAATAATATTACGGTCCACTAACATAATATTATTGCACTCTCTTTTCTTATCCCAAATTACATTTGAGACTCCAATAATAATCACCCGAATTACCTCCACATGTTTAAGATATAATGTCCATTAATGAATTTGATTAGTGACAATCTAGAATTAATAATATATTATATTACCAAAGCTAGTGCTCGTTCATTGCATTATTATTATGCCGGAATTTAAATCACCTGCAAGGTTTAGCATAATAATCCTTCATGAACTCACTTCGGGAACATTATCAGACTAACGCACATGGTGACCGTAAATATCCTAACAGCACATCATACATACAACAATATTACCCAAGACAGTAAGACTATTGATCTAGTGAACTGAATCTCACCCAAGTGAATCAAAGTAATAAATACTGCATGTATATGTCTGTTTAATATCTTACGGGTTAAGAGAACGCAGTAATTAACCGAGGCCTAGTTCGTTTATGACGATCAGTATAAAACGAACTTCTCCTCTCTGGGATCCTGTTCAATACATAATTGTACTAGTGCAACTAATCGGTCAAGATAAACTGTACCGTTGACACTACAACTGTTCTGATGGGGTGTTCATTTCCATCAAGGTTGTGAACCAACATTCGTGTTTGCAAGTGACTGATAAGATGATCTTCTGTCCATCCGTGATGAACCATTTTATTTAAGTGCTAAACAACAGAACATGATTCTCATTCAGAAAGGTCAAAAGTGTAATATCATTCAAAGCCAAGCTTTCAGTATATAACACTAACAAGCTTCCACTTATACTTAAAGCTTTCGCTTTTACAAGTATAGTCCTATCAATCCGTTATTCTTCAAGGTCTATTTATGGACTAAAGCAAACTTCAAGGTCTTGAAACATCCGGTTCGATGAAGTGATCCAGTCGTATGGGTTCACCCAATGTCAGGATGGGAACTGCATATATAAGAAAAGTGATGAAAACATCATGGAGTTTCTTGAGATGTACTTAGATGACATCCTTCTCGTTGGAAACAATACAAATGTTGTTGTGAGACATAAAGGTATGGTTGTCCAAGCAGTTTGATATGAAGGATTTGGAAAAAGCGGGGCATACTCTTGGGGTCAAGGTGATTAGGCACCGCGAGAAGAAAATGCTCTGTTTATCTCATTCTTTATACTTAGACATTGTCTTGGCTCATTTCAGCATGCAAGATTCCAAGAGAGGGCTATTACTTTTTCGACATGGGGTTCCGCTATTTAAAGAGATCTCCCAAGACGCCTCAAGAGATAGAGAACATGAGAGGGATTCCTTATGCATTGACAGTAGGAATTCTCATGTATGGAATGTTGTGTACGACATTGTTTATTGTGTTTTTGTGCCTATTTTCAGTGTGTTTTATGTGTTTTAGTTTAGTCTTTTTAGGTTTTTTTTAGTGTTAACCGGTCCATTTTATCGTGTTTTGTGTGTTTT
This sequence comes from Striga asiatica, assembly GCA_008636005.1. Lineage (NCBI taxonomy): Eukaryota > Viridiplantae > Streptophyta > Magnoliopsida > Lamiales > Orobanchaceae > Striga > Striga asiatica. The sequence goes on along the minus strand of BKCP01005294.1, from coordinate 1,767,677 downwards.
CTTTGTCTTTTTCTTTATTCAATGTTTTTGGCGTACTTTCCGTGCTCTTGGGTGTATTTTCAGGATTATTCTAAGGTAGATGAGAGAAGTCGAACCGAATTCCGAGAGACGAGCATTTTCGGAAGAATCCCGAGAAGTTTCGAGCCAATTCGTACGAATTGTTCCCATTCCGAGTAAGTCAAGCCTTGTTGACCAAAGTCCCCAAAGCTGTCCGGGAACCCGCGAGCTCGCGCCTCGCTCTGCGCCCTCCAGTGCCACTCGCGAGCTCGCCACATTTGCCGCGACCACGAGAGTGTGTCGTCGCCTCGCTCCGCGCCCTCGGAAAGCGCCACGACCACGAGAGTGTTGCCATCTGCTCGCTCGCGAACACGCTAGAGCCCCCGCGACGTCGAGAGTAGTGTTTCCTCCGCGCCATCTGCCGTCCCCGTGCCAACTGACGCCCGCGACCTGCGGAATTCCCGGCGAGCTCGAGAGTATCTTTTAGTAAATGTACGTGTTTCTAGTGTGTGTTTTGAGCTGGACTATAAATATATTTTGGCCATGATTAGCATGTTTAGCTTTTATTTTTTCATTTTGTGTGATTTGGACAATTGAGTGGTGAACAAAGCTCCGAACCGTCTTCCTTTGAGAACGACTCAAGGTCGGGTAGCTCGGTTACCAACTACCCACAAAATACTACAGAACAAATGGCGCCGTTGCCGGGGAAGGCAAGTAGGACGCCTTGTTCATTACTTGATTGCTCCTTTTTTCATGTGTTTCTCTTGATTTTTGTGAACCTTGCTTAATTTCCGTATTTCTCTTGATTTCTCTTGCTTTTGTAGATAGTTTGTGTTTATTGATTGTGTTTTGCTCTTGCTTCCCATTGGTGCATTCACGGGTATAGTTGTTGGTTGTGTTTATGCGAGGTAGACGGAAACGAGCAACCCGAGAGGAGACTCCACCGTTAAATCTCTTCGTTGAGCTTAATATAGACGAGCCACAACCGGAACTCGAACCCGAACTAATGGCGGGACAAGGAGATCAATTGCCACAACCACCCCCGAACATGAGGTACTTTGCACGACCAATCATTGGAGACAACACCTCATGCCTTGTGCTCGGGGAGGCGGCCCAAAACTATGACCTTAAGACGATCCACCTCAACCAACTTCCCTCATTCTATGGCCTTGCACAAGAAGATCCCCTCAATTTCATCCGAGACTTCTACTCCACGGTCAACACCTTCCCTCTCCAAGGCTTAACCGAAAACCAACTTCGCATGAGATGTTTCCCCTATACCTTGAAAGATCTGGCCAAGACTTGGTTCATGACATTGCTTCCGAACTCGCTCAACACGTGGAAAGTCGTCTACGAGAAATTCATGGGCAAGTACTATTCGCATCAAAAGACAACCGATCTCCGAGCACAAATGGCTAGCTTTAGCCAAAACCCGGGCGAGACCTTTCACGAAGCATAGGAGCGGTTTAAGGGTTATCAACTCCAATGTCCACATCATCATTTTTTCTTGGGTGTGCTCAACCAATTCTTCTACGATGGTCTTTACCAAACCCTCTAATACATGGTGGACCATGCGGCCGGGGGAGATATCGGGAGTCACACGGCCGAGGAGATCTATGAGTTGTACGAGATGTTGCGCGAAAATTCTTAAAGGAAGAGCGTACGAAAGAGGACTCCCGTGAATGAGGCTACACAATCGTCCGGTTCGTCTAATGATGTCGTTTTGGCTAAGTTAGCCTCATTAGAGGAGGAGCTCAAACACCTTCGTCTTCGTTATGCAAAGTCGACTCAAGTAGTTATGGTGGAGGTGTGTGGTTGTTGTGGAGAAACGGGGCATGGAGGCCATGAGTGTCCACGTTATATGGAGCCGGTTCATGACTCTAATGTTATGACGGTCCCTTTCGATGTTAATGTCGTGCAAGGGTATGCTCCCCGAGCTCAAAATGATCCATACTCGAACACCTACAATGCCGGGTGGAGGAATCACCCTAACTTCTCTTGGAGGGACCCGAAGGCGAACTATGCGCCTCAACCGGCACCACCACAAGCCTATGCGCCTATGCACCTCCTCAAAACCGACCATATCAGCCAAGACCCGAATTCCAAGGCTATCAACCGAGACCCGAGTTCCAAGGCTACCAACAACCACGTGGAGGATTCGTACTAAGGAAACCGATGCCACCTCAACCGGAGCCTGAGAATGAAAACAAGGCGAATTCCTTGGAGGTTCGAATCGACAATATGGAGAAGTACCTTCAAAGCCTTGCATCGATCGTGTCCTCTCTCCATGATGCGGTTAAGGGCGTGCCTTCAATCCAAGCTTCCCTTAAATGCCTCGAGATTCAAGTGGGGCACCTCGGGACTTCACTCAGTGAGATGCAAAGGAGCAAGATGAAAGACAAGTTCCCGAGCCAACCCGAGCATGTCAATGCTATCTCGGTGTTGAGGAGTGGTAGGCAAGTTAATAATCATGTGGAGATGCCTAAGGAGAATGAGGTGGAGGAGACTCTTGTTGAGGAAGATGATGAACCGATTGAGGAGGTTGAGGTCTCGAAGGGTAAAGCCGTTGTTGATGAGAGGATCGAGAAGAAAAAGTCAAAGATGGATGCACGTGAGGGTTTACACAAGGTGGCTACACCTTATAAGCCGCCGGTCCCCTACCCGAGCCGTTTGGAAAACACAAAGAAGAAGCATCAACTCAAGGACCTCTTCAACATGCTCTAGAAGGTAAACGTCAATCTCCCACTATTATACGTTATCAAGAATGTCCCGGCTTATGTACAATTTTTCAAAGACTTAGCATCGAAGAAGCGAAGATTTGAGGACAACGAAAAGGTCATGATTTCTGAGGTAGCCTCTACCACTATACCTCGGAAAGAATGTGATCCAAGAGCCTTTGTGATGAGGATCACTTTTGAAAATGGTAAGGCGACGACCGGGATGCTAGATTTGGGGGCCGACATCAACCTCATGCCTTATTCGATTTACAAGCAATTGGGGTTGCAAGGACTTAAGCCGACCTAGATGAGCCTCCAACTAGCGGATCGTACATTGAGGGAACCGAAGGGCATAATTGAGGATGCGTTGGTCAAAGTTGGGTCCATTGTTGTGCCGGTGGATTTCGTGGTACTTGACGTGGGAGATGTCCCGAATACCGGGAAGGAGCATACTATCTTGCTTGGCAACCATTCATGGCGACGACCAACACCCTTATTGATGTCAAGGATGGACGAGTCACCCTTTCGGCTCATGGAGAGACGGCCACTTTCACGATGAACAATGCTCGGGAAGCTCAACCCAAAGTTGGCCAATGCTCATTTGTGGAGGATAACGACAATGAGGTACATCCCTACTCCCTCTCTAATTTTGTTAATTGCAATGGTGTTGGTGAGAAGAAGAAGGAAGTTGGGTCGGGCTTGAATGTGAATGATGGTCTTGATGTGTAAATTGAGGAGTTGAGTAAGAAAAATGAGGTTGAAAATGGTAGTGGTTCAAAACCGGGCAAGAAGGGATCGACAAAGAAGCCTAAGAATCGAGATGTGCAAGTTAAAGGGGATGGTGATTTGAGGACGAACCTTTAGGTGCCCCCGAAAAGTAAATGGGCGAATGTTTTCTTTGACGAGCATGATGAGGTTGGAGGAGGTTGTCAAACCGTGTCCGGTTGACTATGAAATTGGAGGGAAAGTCGAGCTCACGACTCTAAACCGAGTGCTTCGTGGGTGGCAACCCACGTTTTTGCTTTTATTTCCTTATTTTTCTTTTTCTTGCATTTTTCCTTTCTTTTCCTTATTCTTGCATGTTTCTTTCCATT
>BKCP01005294.1:1743946-1763615 GCA_008636005.1 Striga asiatica | reverse complement strand
TCGCTTACCGCCGGCCGCCGCCGTGCGCCGCCGGCCGCCACCTTTTCCAGCCAACTTTCTCCGATCGTGACGAATTTTATTCAACGTGAAGCTCTTCTCGACGCCAACGACATATCCGAGCATCAAGTGAAAATTCCGACGGGAAGGCTTTCGATTTTCGGCCAAAATCTCTAGATCTACACATCTACTTCAACCTTCAAATCCAAATTGCCGGAGATTCACTTGGAGTTATCAAAATCCGAAGGCACTCCCGGACTCCTCTCGTCGGGAAGCACCTTTTTCCAGCCACCGTCGCTGGATCCGGCGAACTTTGTTGGTGACCACTTTTTTCGGCGAATGAGCACCCACCGAGCTTCCGGTTAGTCTTTTTCGAGCTTTTCATGTTCCTTACCATCATTTCTCCATGCTTGATCTATTTTCCGACAACCAAAGCTCCCTACTTCATCTCTTTCTATTTACAAAATTCCAGCGACCATTTTCTCGACATTTTCCAAGGTATGTCGGTTCTACCTATACTTGCATGTCCAGTTGTGCCGAGTTTTGGTTCCTACTCTTGCCGAGTAGTCGTAGTGGGTTTTAGGAGTGAGACTTGTGTATGATAGGCACGTCTTGCCGGGCGTGCCAATTTTTGTGTTGTTGTTGCCGGAAGTTGTTTCATGCGTTGAACAAAAGAGGAGTTGCTCATGCCATTGACGGCTTCGAGGCCCGATTTTTGAACTTTCACGCCTACATGTGCCTTCGTCGAGTTTGTGAATTCACGGCTATTATCTCTCCGAGGCACATACATGTGGCCTTTGGTTATCTCGGTTCATGCGCTCAATGTCAACCGTTCGAGTGGTTTCGACTTTCACTTGAGGACCTTCGGTTCATCTTCTCTATTCCTACCGGTCGAACACCATTCGACACACGGTGGTGCACCACCGTGTAGAGTACACATTTTCTTTTCTTATTTTTCTTTTCTCTTAGTTATTTATTGTGTGTCTTTGTGTTTTCTTTCTTTTGTTTGCTCGTTTATTTTTTTCCTTCTCGTTTATCGCATGAGCTTGTGTGATTATGTGCTCGATCCTATGCTTTTTGGTCAAGCAATGAGGACATTGCTTTGTTTGAAGTGTGGGGGAGGAATTTCATGATTGTTCATGTTTGGGCGATGTTTCTTTTATTTTCGGTGTTTTATTTTCGTGTCTTGGACCGGTTTTGTTTGAGTTTTTATGTGTTTATGCCAATTCCCCTCCATGAAGCTTGATGTGCGTTTTAAGGCTCAAAATGATTTAGTGGTGAGATAAGTAGGTTGATTGGTGTCATTGTTAACTCTCGTGCTTTATGAACTTGATGATTTGGATGGTACCATTGAATTGGATGATAATTTGTTAAATGTGGGACCCGCATGTGAATTCACGGAATTGTTTTGTCCGTTGTGGTTCTCGAGTGATTGACTTGAGATAAGCTTACCTTATGCTCGATATCATTGTAAACGTGTTATGCTATTCATTTGTAGTGCATCTCGATCGATTGTGCGATTATGTGATTACATTTATGATGTACTTTTATGCCTCTCCCTTCGAAATAAAATAAAATAAAAAAGAGAATAAAAGGTGAGTTCGCGAGGAGGTACGGACTAGGCTCCTCTTATCCCTATTCACCTCGTGAAATGGGATAATGAGCCCGGGAAACCGGTTTAGGGAACTCGAGTTGACTAATCGAGGGTAAATCTAAATAAGCATTGTCTAAGAAACCTCGTTCGGAAAAAGAAGTTCACGAAAAAAAAAGGCAAAAACAAACAAATAAAGAAAGGGAGTTAGCTTATTCGGTCTTGTTTATCATACTTTACATTTTGAGTAAACCATATATAGCTTTTTGCACGTGCTTGTAGAAAAAGGATGCTTTGATCGAGAAAATCATGTGTAGGATGACTTGGGACGGGTTTTTGTTTTGTATGGATTCATCTCGTGGGGAATATGTTTTCGAATTTGAATTCGATTATTTGGTTTACCGGATGATAAGGAAAGTCTTATATTCGCATGATTGTTAACTTTGAACCATTCAATGTTTCTTTTCGAACTACTTATTATTTTGTTTGCTTGAGGACAAGCAAAAAGCTAAGTGTGGGGGAGTTGTTTATTGTGTTTTTGTGCTTTTTTTCGTGTGTTTTATGTGTTTTAGTTTAGTCTTTTTAGGTTTGTTTTAGTGTTAACCGGTCCATTTTATCGTGTTTCGTGTGTTTTCTTTGTCTTTTTCTTTATTCAATGTTTTTGGCGTACTTTCCGTGCTCTTGGGTGTATTTTCAAGATTATTCTAAGGTAGATGAGAGAAGTCGAACCGAATTCCGAGAGACGAGCATTTTCGGAAGAATCCCGAGAAGTTTCGAGCCAATTCGTACGAATGGTTCCCATTCCGAGTAAGTCAAGCCTTGTTGACCAAAGTCCCCAAAGCTGTCCGGGAACCCGCGAGCTCGCGCCTCGCTCCGCGCCCTCCAGTGCCACTCGCGAGCTCGCCACATTTGCCGCGACCACGAGAGTGTGTCGTCGCCTCGCTCCGCGCCCTCGGAAAGCGCCGCGACCACGAGAGTGTTGCCGTCTGCTCACTCACGAACACGCTAGAGCCCCCGCGACGTCGAGAGTAGTGTTTCCTCCGCGCCATTTGCCGTCCCCGTGCCAACTGACACCCATGACCTGCGGAATTCCCGGCGAGCTCGAGAGTATCTTTTAGTAAATGTGCGTGTTTCTAGTGTGTGTTTTGAGCTGTACTATAAATATATTTTGGCCCTTTGTATTTTGGCCATCTAGATTTCATTTCTCACTTTTCCTCTTTAGGAATTTTTCTTTTCTCTTTAGTTTTCTCTCTTCTCTCTCTTGGGAGCTCTATGACATCATTTTCCGGTGAGTTTTCCGGTGACTCTTATTTTGTTCAATTCCGAGCTTTTGACTCCAATTTTCGTCTAGCACGCAATAGAAGATTAGGTATTTACTTTTAAAGTTCATTACTTCGATTTTTGCCCCGTTTTTACTTATGATGTTTATCAAGGTGATTTTGGGTATTTGCTTGATGATGGAGGGAATGTTTGGACTTGATCATTGCTCTTGCTTGTTTTAGTATGGATTAATTACTTGTTTATCTAGATTAAGGGTTAGGACTCTATTTAGAGCTTAATCACTTAGGTTAGAAGGTTAAGATTAGTAACCTAGTGCTTGAACTTGCAAATTGTTCGTCATTGAGTTCGTTTGGTGTCGATGGCATAGAGACACCGGTAGTGTTAATTGCTTTATTCTCTCGTTCATTGCTTCTTTCAATTTTGAGCATCAATTAGCATTAATTCACTCTCCAACCCATTGATTAGCATGTTTAGCTTTTATTTTCTCATTTTGTGTGATTTGGACAATTGAGTGGTGAACAAAGCTCCGAACCGTCTTCCTTTGAGAACGACTCGAGGTCGGGTAGCTCGGTTACCAACTACCCACAAAATACTACAGAACAGACGTCAGATATCTGTTATGTGGTAGGGATGAAAAGTAGGTATCAAAGAAACCCGAGACATGGTCATTTGACGCGGTGAAGCATATAACCAGATACCTAAAGAGGACCAAGGACTATATACTAGTTTACAAGGCGATCCAGTTGACTCATGTGGGTTACACTAATTATGACTTCCAGTCAGACCAGGACAAAAGCAAATCTACCTCAGGGTATGTGTTTACTCGAGGAGGTGGAGCTATAGTATGACAGAGTGTCAAGCAGAAATGCGTGGCGGACTTCATTATAGAAGTCGAGTATGTTGTAGCTTCTGAAGTAGTGAAGGAGGTTGTATGGCTCAAAAACTTCCTGATGGACTTGGATGTGGTGCCGAGTTTGCCCAAAGGTATTACTGTTTACTATGATAATAGTGGTGCAATATCAAACTCAATGGAGCCACATGCCCATAAGGTTAGTGAACACATTGAGTGCAAACACCACCTGACACGAGCGATCGTATGAAGGGAAGATGTCGTTCTTGCCAAGGTAGCATCAGCATACAACCTAGAGGATTCTTTCACGAAGAGTCTACCGATGAAAGTCTTTGACAGACACGTGGAGAGAATGGGAGTCAGATTTTTGGTGATAGGATCGACATAGGCCTTTGAGAATAAGATTGAAATTTTGTATTGGAAAAGCAAAATCTTTAAGTATAAGTGGAAGAATGTTAGTGTATAACTAAAAGCTTGTCCTTTTGTTATGAACATTATTTTCGTATAAATGATAATCATGTTTAATTAAATGCTTCTATATTCTTTTGTTTTACTTCAGATAAATATGGTTCTTCATGGATGACCAGAAGATCATATGATCATACATAAAGATTGGTTCACAACCTAGGTGAAATTGAACGAACCATTGCAATGGTTGTAGTATCATTTGGATCGGTTGGTCTTGATTGATGAATAACACTAGTACACTAAGAGTGTATTGAACGGACCTGCAAAGGAGAAGTTTATTTTATATTGACTAAGTAAAAGAACTTGACCTCGGTAATTACTGTGTACTCTTAAATCGTAAGGTAACAACGGGCACGTGCACTCCGTAGTTATTTGTTTGTTTCACTAAAAAGTGAGATTCATTCTGTTGGATCAACAGTCTAGGTTAGAAAATAGTGTTATATGTATGGCGTGATGTTCGATTATTTACGGTCACCATGTGTGTTAGTTTGATTATGTTTTCGAAATGAGCTCAAGAAGAATTATTATGCGAAGCCCGGCACGCGTATTTAATTCTTTGATAATAATAAAGAATTGATTGGTACTAGTTTCAAATCAAAAAGTCAATTAATTATAGTTTTAGTAATTATATTAATTAACATACATTATGTCTTAAACATGGAGAGAAAAATACAGCAGACTAGTTTGGAGACTCAAATATAATTTAAGGGCTAAATAAGAAGTTCAATAATAATTTTTTAGTGGAATAAACTATTATTCAAGTGTGAAAATTGTAGGTGGTCTAGAGCCTTAGAATCATGTTCACACTTGGAGAGTCCTTATTTAACAACTCCTTAGGACCCATGTTGTAGCTTATAAATACTCCCTTCCATTGGATGTTCCATACGATCACTCCCATAAGGAGTACATGTACAAGTGAGTTTGGTGTTCTTGTGAGAGATTTGAGAATCTAATCGGAAAGCTTCTAGTTTGTCCGCCCACCAAGACGTACAAAGTCGGTCAAAGGAATACAACTGAAGTCACGAGGTTTAACGGAGGCACATGCATGACACACGCACGCACGCACGCACCTTCCAGCCTCGACGACCACCGCATGCGGCCAGGCGCGACGCGACGCACACTGGCAATAGACGTCGCACGAACGTGAGCAGCGCAGCATGCCCGACAATTGTCGACCAGCGAGCAGCGGCGATCTCAGACACAGCAGCAGCGAGACGCATGGACGAGAAGTCAAAACCGTTCATACGATCTCATAGGTCGTGTAAGTCGACTCAAAGTCTGCGAATTTTTGAAATCATAAGTGTTCAGTCCGAATCTCTATATTCGATGTGCTTAGAATTAATTCGTAGATAATTTGGACTTGTACGAACATCGACGTTCTTCATCGAACCCTAACAATGAAAGAATGAGATTGTTCACACGAATCCAAGAGACATAATCGATAGGATCGATAGTGTGAGAGGGTGGAGAGAGTGTACCATCGACGAAGCACAATTTGTTCTTAGCCGAAAGAGCCATGGTGACAAATCTGGACCAGGAAACATAGTTATCCCCTTAAAATAGCTTAGCAACAATAAAAACTCCGAGCTTATCGTTCGCGTGGAGAGAGGAAGGATCATTAGTTGGCAGGATGTGCTATGGAGTACACCTTTGAAAATTGGTGTGAATTTAGGGTTTCACCGAAAAAAAAAAAAAGGTTTACCAAGAAGTGACGAACAAAAGAAAAATTATAGATCGCCAACAGAAAATAAAGATCGATCAAGCGAATGATAACATATCAAATTGATTTAATCAAGCATATCTTTGAGTGGAAGATGAAAGAAAAATGATAGAAAAATCGTATTCGTAGAGAAACAATATATAGTTGTTGGGTTTATAAGTGAAAAAGTGAATAGGGTTTCTGACTAATAAGGTATTTATACATGTACTACTTTGGATGTTTACATGTTGAGGAACTATTTTGCAAATGCATACAGGTTCAAAAAACCAAAAAACGTGACAGCACTTATTCATCTAATAGCTTCCTAACCTGAACGCAGTTACACGGATATTTAAATCTAGCATCAATCACATGGATTCAAACTACCCCAAGATTTAAATTTCTTCACATGTTTTGAAATCGCATAACTGCTTTAAGAATGCAAAAATAGATGGATATGTGTCTTCAGTATTCAATCGACAGAAAATGTAAAGAGACAAGACGAAAATAAAACAAAAAAAAATGGACATCTTTGGCTCAATCTTGAGGAAGGAGTTCATCTTGGTCGTATACATATAGATATAATGCTAAAACACGGCACAAAACAAGAAGGGCGTCCAAATGAAGCTAAATAAAAATAAAGTAAATCTGCAGATATTAATAATAAGCGTGGAAGGTATATATCCCCACATACGCCGCTCTTTACATTTGCTTTAAACTCAATCACATTTGGCAGCCTACTCAAAATACCTCAAAAGAATAAAACCAGCCGCTCACTATCCCCCCTCATTCCCCACCTTGGACCACCGCATCCATATTCTCAATCTCTTCCCCATTTTTCACCACTGTCCCATTACACTCACGTTTGTCTTGCAGCCCTTGACCATCGTTCAATTTCTTCCCGCCATTTTCCTCCAAAGAACGAGCAGATATTGTCTCTAAGCCCATATTTTCAGTTGATGAAGGCTGTTGGCCTGATGTGTTGTTGCCCGAGCCTTGAGGTGGAATGAAAACGCCTGTGCCAGGTAATGGCAGACGAGGAGGCGGGCCCGCAGGCCAGCCCGGAGCTTGTGGTACTTGCGGAGGGAATGAAGGCTTCTTCACTGGGCCAGGAACGAATATTGGCTGGATACAATTGTTTGGCTGAGGGTGTGGGCCTGGTGTGGGTGGAAGGGGCCCAAAGTGTTTTGCAGGCCCAGGACGGATGTGAGTGGGAGGTGGGGCCCAGTTGGATGGAGGTGGAGGAAAACCTTGAGCCTCTGCATTGAGTTTTTTCGGTTGCGACTTTGCGAAAGTGATGAGTATGCGCTGCTTGCGCTGGGAGGATATGGCGTGTCGGGCGAAATCGGACGATCTCCCTTGCATTACAAGCATGGATCTGTCCACGGTAAAATAAAATCAGTCAATCCTTTTAAAAGTCATCCCATCAAGGTCCTTAATTAAATGTATTTTTAAGGTTTTGACACATTAATTAAGAATATAAAAAAATGATCTAATCTTGTTTCTTAAAAGTTTTGTTTCCAATGAAACACATTCAATCTAATTGTAAGAACATGAATATTTTATTCTTGTTTCATGCCATTAAGGCATATTTTATATTTTTAGAAATTTCTTTTGATATGGATAGTAGAGCTTCAAGGTAAATAAAACAATGCGCTTGTTGCCCAGGAAACCTCAAAATCCAAATAATCTAGAACAAAAGCATTAGCCTAAAATACATTTAATTTTGGAACAGATGGTGTATTAAGTAAAAAGTAAAATGCAGAAAGTGTGCTGAGAGAGGTGACAGTACCCGGGTGAAAGGGAGAGTTTGAGGGCACCTCGAAAGTCCCCAGGATGATCGGCCGTTATCACCCTACTAAAGGACATCTCACATTCAGTCAAGAAAAGAAGGCATACGGGCCTTCCAAACGATTGTGACCACATATAAGGTTGTGAGTAGTCACCCTGTCAGTAGACCAATCAAATTAGATTTAGAAGCCAAAAAAAAAAAAAAAAAAAAAAAAAAAAAAAAAAAAAAAAAAAAAAAAAAAATCTAGAATACAACACTAATGAGTGAAACCTCATTGAAGACATCGACTATGACGGAATCTGGCTTGACGCTAACAACTTGTTCAGCAAGTACCCGTTGAATAATGTCTTGAAGCAATTCAGGAATGGGCTCTGTTTTTATGTCTGCAAAATGAATTGGCAGGACCACCATAATTACCAAGTGCAATAAGAAAAGCATATATACTGAAAAACATAAAGGCCAATTAATTTGCATGAAATGTGCCTCTAGAAGTCACTGCAGCTTCTTCATTGTCAGGGTTTGCATCCGCTATTGGGACACCCAATTGGATTATCTCTCTTCCTCGTCCTCTCATGGGCCTCCTTAAGGTAGTAAAAGCTTGACCTGTTTCAAATCAACAGAGAAATAGAGGTAAGTTTACATACATATTGAGCCTGCCAAATATCACAATAAGAATGTTTCTTCACATTGGCTGGAGAGCAAGCATTCTTAAAGACACAATATAGTTAGTGAAAAAAACAAAAAAGCATGGTGAATCAGAACTTTCCTTTAGTGTAGAATCGACCAATTAGCAAAGTGTCACGGAGAAAACACTTCTATTCAAATTTTAACAGACACCAAATACTTTTAATGTATTCAAAGCAAAAAACCATAATCATATAATCATGTTGTCTTCATCCAGATCAGATAAGGAGAAGACCAACTATAATGGCAATGGAATCCGCCTTAGCTTGAGCCTTGGTGGACAACTATTCTTTCCCTTGGAAATAAATGGAACTCATTATTTCTTCTCAAGAGAAGTATGTACTGAAGAAATCATTGCCTAGACCAAACCTGTGATGTTGCTATTGTATTTATGAACGGAAGAAGTCGTGATATTGTTAGATGAAAGAAATGATTATCAAATCAATAGTCAGCACCATGGATGACCATGAAAACAATAATTTCTAAGATAATTCGAAGTTCAACTTATATCAAACAAAAACTTCAGAAACAATGACTTTAGTTAGTCTAATTCTTCGAGCCATGAAGTCTGAACTCTGAGCTTGTAAAATTGAAGACATACCAATTATACTGCGTTCTAAGGAAATATTACAGAAAACATTATTTGTTTTTTGCACTCAGGTTTCAGATATTTGAAATCTCATTGAGATGAAACTAATCAGATCTTTATCTGATCTCCTAATTTCTCATGTTAAAAATCAAACCAATGAAAAAAGAAAACCATTTACTATGCATGCTTTAAGAGCTTTTTGACATACTATATTAACCTTTCTCAGAACACCTCCCAAGACCTTTAACTTTAAGTAACTGTTAAAATAAAATGTGGAGCCATAGGAAGGTGCAATTTAGCCGTCATAGGAAATAAAACCCATCATTCCTTTAATCTGTTTAATCTTGAAAACTACAGTGTACTAGTGAAGGAGAGAACAAAGAATGAAGCAGCATGTAACAAGAAATATGACATATGGGACAAACAGTTCATATAAAAGCTATAAAATATGTATACAAGTACATTATATAACACACAACAAACAACTACAGTTTAGAACACAATTGTAATGTTATTTTAATTAGGAAAAGCAAATGCGTTGAACTCACAAATTGCTACATGAGCTACTTTCACCAATCTCAAACTATCAATAAGGAGCCATTAAATCAAAATGAAGTGCCAGAAACGAGAAATTCGAACAAGAAAAAGACAAAACCAAAAGCAGAAACCAGCTCAGTAATAAGGTCATGTTACAACAGATACCGTTAAACTTACCTTTTAAATGTCCTCTTTTTCCTGAAGCTCTCAATTCATTCACTAAAGTACTAAGTTTAGAAATTTCTGAATTTTCAAAAAGATCATCATACAGCTTCATTCCTTCAGCTACATTTACCTACAGAATGAATTATTGATTCAACTCGTGTTAACTAATTGAACTTTAACTGTTTAAGAAAGAAATTTATACCATAGGGAATAAAAATATTACCAATTTTCCCTCGCATATCTCGTTAGCGACAAACGTTCGTGGAGAAACTTTTATGATTTCAGATCCATCCACATTACAAGACTCTGAGAAAGGGAGACGTAAGAGGATTAGAAAAATACGATTACAGTCCTAGCAGCAGCAGTTCGGAAAAATAAATAAATAAATAAATAAAAAATCTAAACATATGCAAGAGCTTCCTTTATAAATGCCAACGGCACAAAGCTAATATCATTATTTCCCCTAAGCTAACACATCTCCCCAGCATGATATGTATATATACTCAGTTGTATTTAATGCATATTCAGGTATTCACCAACAAGAGGTGCCCAAGTCACTGATCATACAACCTATGTACATATTAATCACTAATAAATGGTAGGATTATTCTGGCACGAAATTCTAACTTTACATTCTCAAAAGCAAAACATAACAAAGAGATCAAATACAAACGAAATAGGCAACACTAATAACTGTGATATTCTCAGAACTATAGTTTAACTACCATCTGCATGAGTAACAATTCCTTGTACACTTCCCTGCCTTTTCAAGGTTCTATCAGCTGCATATTTTTCATTGATTTCTGTTATTTCGCCAATAACAAAGAAAAATTAGTCATTGTATGTATATCTTGGACCGACTCGAGTTATTTATATTATGTCTGAAATTGGAATTAAAATCCTGAAGGTCAAGGAAATAAAGAAACGTGCCTTTTTTTACACTTACACACCAATTTAGTTTTCCTTAGAGAACTTATCAACAAAATTCAATTTAAATAGGGTCCTGTCAAGTTATCTTTCTGTCTGAAATTCCTTAGGACTCAGAAGTTAGTACAATACTTACAGATGAACTCTAGCAGTTCCTTACAGCAATTTTAGTGGTGTAAGTTTCACAAAGTTAAGCCCTGAGCCACATTTTTATGTGAAACTCCTTCTTGTTAATCAGCAAGTAGAATAGGTAGGCATTACAGCAAAGTACATAGGAACTCTCAGGAAACACAAAAACAACAGTTTACTTGAGGACTGAACCACAAAGAATTACCAATTGTGTATACAATTGCAAGAAAATGAACGGCAAATGTACATGGACAATTTCTTCCACATTATATTTTTTCAAACAAAGAATTTTAACTTGGTGTGATAGAACTCTTCAACTGAAATGTGGCTCGGAAGTCTCTTGCAATAAGTTAATCTAGAGTTGTCACATTAACTTTGTGGACTTACCACTCCAAATCATTGCAAGCTAATCCAAACATCAGCAAACCACAAATGAACTCACAAACCATAAACATGACTTGTCCTAGTATCAAAATATATTAAGTAACATCAATGGAAACTAGAAGGTGTATTTTGAGCTATCTATCTGTAACCTTCCTCATTTACTGACCATTGTTTAACACCCTTTCTACTAAAATATTACAAACAAAATAATCAATAACCATTTCTAGCAACAAGTGATTAGTAATAATTTTTTATACCCTGCATGACAAGGTTTCCAGTTCTTAATTGCAACTCACTAGATTTGTCACTTGATTATTATAATTATTATTCATTTGAAAAGATATTATCTTTATTGCTCTGTTACTGAACAAAACAGATTTCCAATATCTAATTTCAAGTAAGAGGTTATGGCAAATATTCATTGTTTAACCAGAATGCCATAAATTAAATAGTTTATTAAATAGATCAGTTCCAAGCAACCTTTTTTTCCCAACTAGGCCAAACTTTAGGCTATAATATCCAGTAAATCGCACCCAAATTTGTTTTCCACATATAACATCAATTTTATAATTTATATCCATCACACCCCAGCAAATCCAATAAACACATTATCTTACGGTATAGATGCACACAGAAAGAGACATATATCCATCCCAAAAACATGTCAATTTGCACAATAGATAAAATAAACAAGCCCTTATTACCTTTCTTCTCCTCTTTCTCCTCCACCTTTGCAATCTTATCTCCTACTTCCAGTTTCCCGGGTGCGTTTGAATTTCCTTTGGCATACCCATTGTTCAGATCCTTCCCGTTCACCTGCACCTCAGCACCTCCTCTCTGCCACCTACCCCCTCGCTTGAAATCCTTTCCACCTCCCCCAACCCTCACGCTCCCCTCGGGAGCCGCAGCCCTCTGCTGCTGGCGCTTCCAGCCGGCATGCTGTAGAGCGTAAACCACCTCAGCCACGGAGAAGTACTGCTGCATATGCAGAATGGGGTTCCAATTGCACCTCCTCTGCTGTATGCACCCAATCACGCCATCGTACTCCCCAGGATCCCCCACGGCCCGCAGGTGGTGGCAGAGGGCGTCGATAATCGCGTTGGCGGCTGCAAATTCGCCTCTAAGCCAAATCAGGAAGCCTTCCCTCTCGTCCACCTGAAGGTGCGGCGGCGGCGGCAGCTGGTGGCTGCTGTACCACTGCACAGGGACTTTCTCCGGCACCACCATAGCTCCCGATTGCAATGCCATGTCGAGTACGTTGTGTTATGCCCCCACCACACGCAGTCGAACGAAAACGGATTCTATCTATCAACTATTTTGAAAAACCAGTGTCGATATACATGAAATTGTATGTAATATTCAGGCGCATGAGGATCCGGAAAAGGACATTTAACTCGTAGCAATAAGCTGAACACAGATCGAGAATCGGAGGAAACTGGTTGGAAGCAAGTAGCAAAGAATGGTTGTGCAATGTGTGTGCGTGTGGGAGAGGTGAATTTTTAGATCTGAAAGTGACGTGAGAAGATGGAAAGGGAGTGTGTGTGTGTGTGTGAGTATGTGTGAACGTTTGAGAAGAAAGGGAACAACTATAAGATCTGAAAAGAAAATGTGGCTTGTGAAACACGCGTATAAACATAAGCAAACTCGTCCTTCTTCTCTCTTCTCTACTGTGCTCTCTCTGCTGTTTTTGGATTTGAATCATCTGTCTTTGTTGGAGCAGTAACTTTATCTCCCCAAAATTTCTAGTTTTTAATATTAAAAATAAGTTATTATAAGTTATTTGTGTGTATATAATAGTTATTTGTATGCATTTATATAAATTTTTTTGTATTCAGTTGCACAAATGTAAATAAAACTAAATATTATAAGTTATTTGTATGCATATAATATTAAAATTATAAGTTAAATAATAGTATTATAAGTTATATTTATGCATATAGTATTAAAATTATAAATTAGATAATAGTATTATATTTTAAAATTTGATCATTGGTTAAAATAAATAGTACATACGATTTGAATGCATAAAAATCACTATATTGATTGTATAAAATGTAATAAATATATAATTTTTGTAATTTCGAGTGATCATGACCAATTAATTAACTGAAAAATATTAAATTATTATAACAATTGCTTATATGATTTTAAGAAATTGTACCATGACATAAAAAGAATAATTTATTTAAAAAACAATCGCTTAATGATATAAATAAATATAAAATTGATTTTAGTAAAATAATTGTATGTAACTTTCATATATCATTTAGTGTAAAATATAATTACTAATTTTCATATTAACTATTTTATGATTCAATAAAAACTATTATATGATTCAATAAAAAATATAATTATTACACAATTAACATATAATATAATGGTTTAATTAACCACAAAAAGTGTAACGAAATATTTTATTATTAATGAGTTAGAGTGTATTAATGCCATAAGTAAAATTTTATTAGGTTCTATTTATTAGGTTTTATTTAATGATTTGCCATAGGTTTACCTTTAAACCTGTGAATTTTAAGCTGTAAGTTTTCACCTTTAAACATCTAGATCCGTTGCGCATAGGTTTATTGTTGTTTTTTAAATTTGTGACATGTACTTAACGAGATCTTCGCGGATCCCAACACTCACTGCATCGTGCCAGCGCCTAGGTGCGCTACAATGTCGTCGGGGCCGTGCGTGCGTGCCAAGTGTTGTGCAAAAATCGCACTGCTAGCCCTCGTGCGCATCGTCGGGTTGTTCCACAAACTCCCACTATGCGTCTACATGTGGCTGGGGCTGGCCTTATCATGCGCTCGGTTGAGACTTGGGTTAGACACACCCGCGATCCTTAGGTCTTGTGATCAAGTCGCACGTCGCACGTAGCACCCATAAGTGGTGCTCGCTGCCCGTCGCCGAAGGCCTATGGCCACGCTCGCGTCCTAGCACCATCTGCATCAGACTTGCTGCTAGCACTTGGCTGTCTGCAACTGGGCCATCGCGACAGCAAGCTGTCCGCGGCCCTCGCGTGGCCATGTACAACTGCATCAGATGAGATGTCTTCGGGTCACTGGCTGACTGGTCGTCAAGGTTGCCGACCACCATGGTAGTCTGGGTCCGTCCACAGTGAACACAATCAACAATATTCAACAAAATATTTACACAATTGATCATAGACCCAAATAGGGGTTTACATGATCGTTCTAGTAAAACAATAAATCTATACGGTGTTCCACCGTGCGATTAAAACTATTACAAGCATTCACAATCCAAAAATCCTCAACATGTTCAAGGCTTAAAAAATGTGCAATGGTTTAAACAAGCACATTTAGGCNAGAAAAATATGTGGAAAAAAAAAAAAAAACGAAAAAAATGGGGTAGCCCGAAATCAAAACCACGTATTTACAAAATATGTTTTTTTAATCATAAGTTTTTTAGTAAAACGTATTCCTCGTATACGTTTTTAAATTAAATTTGTTTAATTATTTGAAAAATATATTGCCGAAAATTGTATATCCAATTTTAATTTAAAACCGTATTCAAGAAATCATTTTCGTGAACCCTAAATCCCTAAATCAATTTAGATTTTTTAAAACGTATTTCACTAATACGGTTTTTTACCGTAAATTAGGAAAAATTTAAATTAAAATAAAACGTATAACTGAAATACGTTTTTTTTATTACATTAGAAAATGTATTTCATTAATACGGTTTATACCATTAATAATTTTTAAGAAAAATTTAAATTAAAATAAAACGTATAATTGAAATACGTTTTCTAATATAATAAAATTAAAAATGTATTTGCAAAATACGATTTTTAACAAAATATAAGTACGAAAAAATCTTCTCCTTCACCACTCTGCGCGAACATAACAACGAGGAGAAAAAAAAACCCTCATTTCCATCCATCTTCACCTGAAAATAAAAAATAAAAATCTTTTAACAATTAATCGATTCGGAGAAGAGGTTAGTTGTTATTTTAATGTAATGTAATTACATTTTTTTTGTTGTTTATGAATGTGTAAGAAGCGGGACTTGTTCTATACACAGGAATATCTAAAATCCTAAGGGGAATACATCGGAGAATGAGGTCGAGACGAGGAGAACCTCTAACTCGTGGAGACTCCGGATCCTCCATCAAAACACCTGACATCCACGCTTGATTATATTCATCTCTGTCGATACCGAAGGAGGACACATCGGAGTCGGGAGAATTTTGTGATTGGTCAGCTAACTTGAAGCCGACTACTTGGACCGAGTCAGACGACTGGGGACCTTCATCGATCAAATGCTCAATGGTATCGGGCGAAGAGTCAGAGTCGGAATCTAAGGAAAAAGAAGATGAGAAAAAGTCGAAATCAGTAGGTACAGAATAAGAATGGAAGAGAAGGGTAACATGACGAATAGACGAAATGAAGTCAACTCGCAAGAGTGCGGAAGAAAAATCAAGTCGAGGAAAGAACTGCTACCAAAGAAGCAAGCAGAGCCACGAGCGTGCCCGACTCTCCTTAATCATGAAAGAGAAATGATAGGTCGAGATCGACTTAATCATGACAGATGTACAAGTCGACAGAGATCAGCATAAGGAAAAACGGATAAATCGACTTCACACCAAAAGTCGATGCAAGACAGAGGCAAAACAAAAAAACTGAAGAAGTTGCACGCAAAGAGGATCTAACACAAAATTCGTACAAAGGATATGAAGAACACGAAGAACATCTAAGGGTTTCGATTTTAGGAAAACCCAGAAAAGACTTAGGGAATCACAAAAATAAGTAAAAACCAACGAGAATCCAGAAAGCAGTAAACTTACACATGGTTGCGGTTGAAGAGAGTCTTGAAGGTCTGAAGTTGTCGGAGAGAAAGACGCCGGTAAGGCCAAGAGTGCTGATATCGCCGGAAAATTTGGAGAATATAGAGAGAGAGCAAGAGATTATGAGGATGCGAAAAATGGGGTGTTGTGGGAAAGTAAGGTATTTATATAGCAGAGTAGACGAATATCAGCCCTCGAATCAAAATGTGATCCGACGGCCTTGATGAAGCACATAATTCGAGGAGTCAGCGATTGAGATGACGTGTATCACTTCAGGGTTTTAGAAATTCGAAATTCAAAAAGGTTGTCAGAATGTCAGACTTATCTAAAAGGTAATCATAAGGGGATGGGGAAGCATTCTGGCCAAATGACGAGATGAGGCATAGACACGACGAGTAGAAAGGAATGCGGTGACTTAAGTCGAATAAGCGCGGTACTCGACCACCGAATTTACTCTTAAGCATTCGGCTGCTTAGAGTAATTTTTTTTGGGGGGGCTAGATGATATAGCCATATAAAGATATACCGGCCCAAAGGTTCTCTACTCGACCAGAAAGAGGCTCAAACCGTTCACATGTCGACATACACCCGTCGACATGTTCAAGTCGACTTCCTCCAAGTCGACTCTTAACAAGACTGATGCTGAGAAATGGCATATTTCATATAAGTCGACTTCCTCCAAGTCGACTCTTAACAAGATTGATGCTGAGAAATGGCAGATTCCATATAAGTCGACTCCCAGAAGTCGACATTGTTCAGTCAACTTCCTGAAAGTCGACATCTATTTGAGAAGACCAACAAGAGCGTAGCCTCCGAACAACCAGAAGATCCTGAGTCGACTCGTTCATACTCGATGTCGACTCCTTGTACCTCGAGACGTGAGGCACACTAACGACTTAACACACTTGTGGCATTTCTGGGAACCTCTTGTCCTCCAATAGATAAGAGGGAATCTTGTGATGACTCAGCAAGGAGGGGAGACGAATCGACCAGGGCAATTTAGACCTTTTAGGTCAACTGATCGGGGCATTTCGGGTACTTCAAGTAAGTGTTTCCTCCTATATAAAGGAGGTGAGGTAACCCTAAACTCTAACTCCCATTCATTCCATACTCTCCCTCATAGCTGCTGCGCAGCCTATCTACATCTCTCTCATATATTGACTTGAGCGTCGGAGGCTCTACGTCGGAAACACCTCCGGCGTTGAGTTTTTTCAGGTATTCTCGCGGTCTAGCAACGGATTGAAGGCAATTCAAACAGATCTGAGCTCTTTACCACCGGTTCACTCAAGATCTGAGAGTAGACCCATCACCCAGCTATCGGGATGGCCGACTTCATCGGCATTCAGCCAGTCGGGTATAAGAGCGCGAGAAGAAGTCTTCTTAGAAGAGGAGGAGACCTTGATCGACTTACCCTTCTTCTGGGTAGTCTTAGAAGAGGTAGCGATGGGGGCATCTTGGGATGTAAGAGGAGCAGTGGTGGTTGAAGATTTTGTGGTGGATTGAGAAGGAACGCTCTTCTTAGGAAGGCTCGAAGAAGTAGCCTTAGAAAAAATAGAATGATGAGAAAGGGGAACATTATCTTCATCCTTCTCGGCGGCAGCCTCAGTGGCATCAAGAGCTGCCTCAGCGGCGTCGGAGGCCCCAAACGCCGGTCGGCGGCGAGTAAGGGGAATGTGGTCAAGAGTGTCATCGTCTGATTCGTCAATCAGACGATGAGGTTGGGGAGAAGATGGAGGTGTCGAGTAATCGGAAGGGCGCAGAAAGTTGAGAGGAACGGGATTATAGATTTCTTCAATAGAGCGGGAAGGTGAGTGAGGAATAGGTTGTCAAATAGGAGAAGATGACAGATTGGTTATGTTCTCGCCGGAATGGTGAGTATTCTCAGAGGAAGCAGCGGAATCTGAAAAATACAGAAAAAAATTGTTAAAGGAAAAGCCTTTAGGGAAGAGCGGAGAGGAGAAGAGGAGAGGAACTCCGCAGCTAGGGTACGGACAGAAGAACAGAAGAGAAGCGACGGATCGCAACAACAAAAACATACAAACAAAAAATTAGAAGTATAGGGGACTTACTTCTGATTGCGGCGGAGAGAGTTGCCAAAAAGCTTGAGAATGACGAAGCAAGAACGCCGCAAGCATGGAAATTTAATTTGCAAAAGAAGAAATTAGGGCACAAAGGAAATCGAGAGGTGCAGAGGTGAAGGAAAGGTGGAAAAATTGCTAAGTATGGTATTTATACGGATATAGATGGAGATAAGTTGAAGAGTTGGGAAAAGAGCCGTTGGATTAAGGTAAGATCTAACGGCAGGGAGAATTAAAAGGGCACAAGTAACGAAGCAGTACAAATCGCGAGGAGGCATGATGATTAAAAAGTACTGAACAGAGGGGACGCGTGGCAGATGGAAACCACATTAATAGTAAAAGAAGATAAAGGGCGGTTGTGAATGCACTACGAAATTGGCCAAATGGTCGAGAGGGGAGATCAAATCCAGTCAGAAGGTCGAAAAGTCAACAGATCGAAGAGGCAGACACAAGCTCACTCTTAGATCGAGTCATTTAGACTCGACCAGAGTGGGGGGGAGGGGGGGGGGGACTAGATGATATGAGATATTATATGCTTAAAGAATAAACTGGTTTACCATGTTGGTCGTACGAACTCGATATTGGGAAAACCGCATTGGTCGAGCAATAATCGGCTAAAAGGAAGTAATCGAGCGAGATAGCAGATCTGGTCGATGATCGACCTAGAGAAGGGGGGCTCAGTCAGATCGAGCACTCGACGGGTGAAGAGCAATCGAGGGCGTGGCTTGAACGCGAGAAAGCGCATGGACTTCGTCAGAAAACCCCAACGGAATATGCAGAAGAATAATCACCCTCTGCTCAGAGGGGCACGTAGCGAGAGTACATTGGTGCAGAGCGATAGTGGCGATAACCACCTCTGACACCTTTGACACATGCACACTGTGTGTATACGGACGGGCAGCGCTGGGAGGACAACTCATCAGATCCAGGCAGCTCCTGGGGCAGGTATCTCACTCCTATATATATAGGAGTGAGCCTTTCTTGTTACTTACGATTTATCCATTTTCTTACTTTGGAGAATTGAGTGAAACACATACTTACTTAAGCATCGGAGGCTTTTCACCGGAAAAACCCCCAGGTGTGAGAGTTCTTTGCAGGTACGCGGTGTTCTACTGGCGAGAAGGAGGAAGACGAGCCGATTTCAAGCCGGTCGGAATGTTTTGCGTTACCAATAAGTTATTATTAAATCATTAGCAAATACAGGCTCATGGTAGCTTGCCTTTCTACATGGCTCTTTGAAAATGAAAAAAAAAAAAACAAAATTCTCTGATACAAGTACATACGCACCATGCCACACTCGCTGCGCAACCACTAAAACATGAGCCCTATCATAATCGTAATAATTGGAATTGCTTAATACATTAACAATATTTATCACCTTTCAATGTTACGATGTTCACTAACCTCCTTTGTTTCTCCTCTGGTTTGTTATTTTTATTATCTTTCTTAATTTCTTTTTTACTTTGTATCTATCCAGAGTTTTGGGTGATGATTTAATTTTATTATATCTATATCATGTTATGAATTAAGTTATTTCTACAAAGGTTTATAATATGTATAAGAGATACAATTATCAGTAAAACATGTAATAGCATCCACTAGTTTCAATTTGATATAAGAATTTTCATGATTTATGAGACTTAAAACTTAATATTCATTTGGGTCCTTTTGGTCACTCGAATTTTGAAGCAATGG
>BKCP01005294.1:1722562-1743933 GCA_008636005.1 Striga asiatica | reverse complement strand
TGAGAGGTCATCGGCCCGTAGATTCGGAGAGGTGACGCCCAGTTCCGTATGATATTCGTGAATGGGAAAAACATCTCTACTGTCTCCTGGAAAGGATCCCAGGCCCGTAGCCATTCGGTGATGGGAAGGTTTCCAGTTACTTCCTTGCCGTGTGTGATCGGAAGGTTGTTGTATGTACATAGGAGGTTTGCGATAGGGCCAAGTAGGGAGTTAGACTGTTGGATTCTATGCATACTGAATACTATGGTTTTGATAGTTTAAAATGTTATGCGAGATAAACTGTGCGATAATGGTGAGCTAGTTGGTTGCTCACCCCCATTATTTTCTTTGTTGTCTTCTCTCTTCCTTTGTTCTAGGTTGAGACGAGCTGGAGGCGGTGGCGTAGGACGAGCGAGACGGTGGTCATTATGTGTTGAAAATCTTATGCTTCCGCATGAACTTGTTATTTATTTATTTGCTATCATACTTTGGATTATTTATTTCTTAGCCTTCGAACTATGTTTGGGTTTCGTTTGAACCTTGATTTCATGCTAGTCGTTTGGAAGTGATTTTGAAATTAATGATTTATGAGATTGTCATTTTGATAGCTCGAGCATGTGCAGGTTCATTGGATTGATTGATTGGATGTGTTTATTTGATGTGATTAGTAAGTAACGTTCGTTTCTCGATAAATATTTTAATTTAGATTTAAAAAAAAAATTACTCTGATTTTTATTAAATAAATTCGGTAAATTCTTTAAAAGAAAACGGGGCGTTACACAAATTTATCTATAAATTTATTCTATAATACTAGTGATGTGTTAAATTAAAATAATAATATAAAATTTTAAGAAATATTTTAAATTTTAAATAAAGACTTGTCCCTCAATAAAATTCAGTACTCATGTATAATACACGGTGTTTTCTACTAATTATTATTTAATGGATAGTCGAAAGTGGTGGAGAATAACACAAATTGATGTGTTTTTTTTTTTCCCTTTTTTTACCAAAATGACAGAGTGACTATCATTAAACTCGAAGGGAACAAAGTCCGAATACAATGATAAGAGTACAAATACAACTAGGGAAATCGCAAATACTAAAATTGGTATCCGAAGGTGGCCTAGAACCTCAACAAGAGGGATCCAAACGAAAAATAACCAGGCTAAAAAGGAATCAACACCCCTCTATTACTCAATGCCTAGAAGGAACCTGATTCCTACAACATGAAAAAAACATAAAAACAATAAAGACACTAATCTAAGCTGCTGTATGAGAAGAGGAGAACTTGAGCCACTAAGAATGAGCTATCTTGAGTAACTTAGTCTCTGGCATGAGTGTGCTTTGAAAGATCCACAAGTTCCTTGATTTCCAAAGCCACCAAAGGATGTAGGTTGATAATTGGATCCTATATTAAGTTGCTTTGGAGTGATCAAGTGAGCAAATATCAAACCACCAATATTTGAAAGAGTCCCTGCTGCCATTAAAACCATCCCATCTCACTGGAAAAAGGTCCCAAGTTTTGCAGGCTCTTGGGCAAGAAAGTAGGACATGCTCAATTGTTTCTGCTGTTTCTCCACAAATGGTGCAAATGGCTTCTATATCTATTCTTTTCTTTCTCAGAAGCATAGCCACATGTAAGGTTCCAGTGATACATTTCCACAAGAAACGTTTAATTCTCCCAGCCACTTTTAGCTTCCAGTGCCTGTATTGGACTGCCTTGTTGATCAGATGGTGAGAACTGCAACACCCCGCTACTTAGGGCCAATTTTTCGCAAATACTAACTTTCGAAAACGCTTATAAATTTTTCGAAATCATTTGCAAACTATCTCGGGATGCTGCTAAAAACTTATTTGCTTTGGAACTCCGTTTTCCTTAACTAGGTCTATCAACTGGTTTAGACTTTAAGAAAATCATATTTAAACCTTTTATCGAATCTTGCATTTTAACTGGTCCCGTTCGTACTGGCGAACTGGGTAAATTATTTAAGTCTGAAGGTACTGACATGCAAGTTCGAAATAAAAGCAAACATAGCGGAAGTCTGAAAATGCGTGGAAATATTAGTTATACAACACATGATCACAAATGTCCCTGGAACGGCTCGCTGTGCCATCTCCACGACCACAACCACCACATCTCGACTCATGCCTGCCCGCCAACCCTGCCATCTGGAAATATAAAGTGGGGGTGAGTACGGTCCACTTGTACTCCATAAAAACCCATTCTAAAGTAAACAACAATAATAATAATGATATCATAGAACCGGTATATATAAGTAAACTGAAATCTCCCGGAACACTATGGTCGGTAACTCCTAGAACACTCTGGCCGGTAACTCCCAAACTCTCTGGCCAGTAACC
Organism: Striga asiatica; assembly: GCA_008636005.1. Lineage (NCBI taxonomy): Eukaryota > Viridiplantae > Streptophyta > Magnoliopsida > Lamiales > Orobanchaceae > Striga > Striga asiatica. The sequence goes on along the minus strand of BKCP01005294.1, from coordinate 1,741,593 downwards.
GTGTGCACACTCTGATGGCACAATTATGGCGAACTGGGCCACCACCAGAACTTAGGGAAGGCAAGCTTGGCCTTAACCCCAAGCGGATAAAACTCATATACATACTTGAACGTGATATCGACTATTATACTCAATGTATAAACCCAGATTGGGTCGCCACCTGATCTGCTTTGAAAATAGGTAAGTGCGGCTATGCTGGTAGCTGACTCCTAAAGCTACATAAAAATATAAGCAAACAAATATACTAAGTACTATGCTCGTCATATGCTCAATAATATGCTAAGATGCTCTACTCTATCAGATTACTCATCCCGATATAAAGGAACGCTCTATGGGTTCACTAAAATAATTCTAAGTCCGGAAATTAGACTGATGTGCTCAACTGATCTGGTTTGGCTCAGAAAAATTACTAAAATTTTGGAATAAAACTCGGACCGCAAATCACGAACCAAAACTGACTCAAATCGCCGGCTAAACCAGCCGGTTCGCTCACTAACTGAACCGGGTCGAGCTAAACCGGACCGGGTCGGACCGCCGGTTCATTCTGGACCGAGTGGTCACGGGCTGCTCGGACTGGCCGGGCTCGGTACCGTGCCGGGCCTGCTGGGGCCATGGCACGGTGCTAGGTACCACTAGGTGCTGCTGGGCATGGCTAAGGGTGGTTGGGTGCTCTGGTGCGCTGCTGGCGCGAGCACGGGCACGACTGGTGCCACTCGGGTGCTACTGGGCACAGCCGAGGGTCACTGGGAGTGTTGGCGCGCTGCTGGGCACGATCGAACACGAGGGACGCGGGGCTGACGCGTACCCGGGCTGACTGGGGACTGGGCGTGTGGCTGGCACGACCTGAGTGCGGCTGGCATGAGAATTGACACGGCCAGGCACTATTCGCGCAGCTCGGCCACGGCTAAGGCTGTTAGGGCGCTGTCAGGCGACCCTGGGCACGCGGGCGTGCTGCTGGGAACGTCCCGGGCCAACTGAGTGCTCGGGCGTGCTGCTGGGCACGTCTCGAGGCCTCTGAACACGGCTCGCGTTCAGTAAGGCGCGACACTGAACACTCGGGTGCGCTGCTGGCATGACCCGAGGTCGACTCTGCGTGGCACGAGCGACTGGCTCGAGGTCACGCGTGCACTGACGCTGGGACAACACTGTCGGGCGCTATCGGAGCTACCCCTTTTGTAGGTTTGAGGGAGGAGCTAACAATGCTCAATGGTGGGGGACTAAACACACACACATGCGCATGGGAGAGGGGGCCTTGCACGGTCTTGGAGGTCTGGTGGAGTGGCAGGGCATCTTAACTGACCAAGGCACTAAAATATGGTGGAGATGCTGATTCTGGTCGGTCCCAAGGTAAGTGGAAGACAAGGTATGACATGCACTCAATAAAATAATGTCCCACTCACCTTATAATATTCCTAATGGTACTTAGCCTTCCTTTAATCCTTGCTTAGGGCTTCATGAGCTTAATTAGTCTTCCATTAACCCTTAATTACTCGCCACTCTTGGGTCATGAAAGAAGTGGGCCGAAGCTTCTCCATTTGAGCTTGGAGCTCGACGCGCGCATGGGCTAGGTGCTGGGCCTAGCGCGCGGCATAGCTGGGCTGGGCGTGGACTTGCGCGCGGGCTGAAAGTGCCATACACTTGGGCTGAGTAATATGCCATGCTGGGCTGATTAATGGCTGACCTAAAGAGCCACCATACTTAGAAAATCCTTGGAAAAACATGGCCAAGACTTGGGCTCATGCAAGCACACGCGCGAGGGCTAAGGTGCAGGTACTAGGGCGCGACTTTGGCTCGGGCTCGGTATACACTTGGACCGAGGCTAACCCTTGCCTATGGCTGAATAATGGCCACACTTAGGTGCCACAAGACTTAGGAAAAATTCCCTTTTAATACTCGGTCATGACTTGGTGCGGCTTTGGCCCTAGCTCGCGAACCCTAGGCGCGAGTGATCTCGGGGCCACGCACGAGCTATGCGGTATACTTGACCGAGGGAAAACATCCAAGGTTCGATAAAAAGATCTCATACTTAGAAAATATTCTAAGTAAGGCTGTGAGCACAACTAGGGCTCGAACAAGACTCGGCACTACTAGGGCTCGAGAATTGGCTAGGCGCGAACTAGGCGCGATACTCGTGACCGAACAACTTGGTTCCGGACATGGTTAGACTTGGACGATTTATCGAAACATACTCGGTCTCGATTATTCGTCAACTGGAAATATTAATTTCGACTGATTAAAATCCATTGCTAAAAATAAATGGACCGGAATTAATAACTGAAATTGAATAGCTGATAACTGGGCTCGAAACCAAGATGAACAGTATTAATAAAAAGAAATAGTTCAACTTGGAACTAAAAACGGTCATTTTTATTAATACAAAACTGGGCTATTACAATCTTTCCCCCTTAAAATATTTCCGCCCTCGGAAATACTAAAACTGGGGAATAACATACAACTAGATACAAATCAGAACTGAAAATCTGGGAAACGGGCTCTGATGTCCGCTTCGCGCTCCCAAGTGGCATCTGAATCTCCATGGCGATTCCATATGATACGAACGAGGGGAACATCTCGGTTCTTGAGCCGAAGAACCTTTCGGTCCAGAACTGCTACCGGCTGCTCCTCGTAGGTCAAATCTGGCTGAAGCTGAATCTCATTGTGCTGAAGCACATGCTCGGGGTCGCACACGTATGGGTGTAACATCAAAACGTAGAACACGTTATGTACGCTAGCCAACTCGGGAGGCAGTGCTACTCGATAGGCAACTTCGCCCACTCGCTCGAGAATCTCGAACGGGCCTATATAGCGAGGATGCAACTTCCCTCTCTTCCCGAAGCGAACGAACACCTCTCATCGGTCGAACCTTCAGGAATATATGATCTCCAGGCTCAAAGTGCATCTCTCGTCTATGCTTGTCGGCTGAGGACTTTTGCCGACTTTGGGCTGTCTTGAGCCTCTCTCTGATCCAGGCTACCTGCTCAACTGTCTCCTCGATCAACTTCGGACCGAGTACTCGTCGCTCTCCAACGTCATCCCAATAAAGGGGCGAACGGCACTTGCAGCCATAAAGTGCTTCGTAGGGAGCCATCTGAATAGACGCCTGATAACTGTTGTTATAGGCGAACTCAACTAGTGGCAGCCATTTCTCTCACTTAGAACCTCTATCCAAAACAAAGCTCGGAGCATATCCTCGAGCGTCTGGATCGTCTTCTCGGACTGGCCGTCCGTCTCTGGATGGTAAGCCGAACTGAACTTTAACTGGGTGCCCATTGCCTCATGCAAACTCTCCCAGAATCTGTTGGTGAATCTGGGATCTCGATCGAATATGATCGTAACGGGCACTCCGTGGAGTCGGATAACACCACGGGTATATATCTCGGCTAACTTATCCATCGACATGGTCATCGTCACAGGCATGAAATGTGCGACTTTCGTCAGCCTGTCTACCACTACCCAAATTGCGACGTGATGCTCGGACGACTTAGGTAGTCCCGTGACGAAGTCCATGGTAACCTCTTCCCACTTCCAGCTGGGAATCTCAAGTGGCTGTAGCAGACCTATGGGACTCTTTGTGTTCGGCCTTAACTTGCTGACAGACCAAACACTTCTTCACGAAGTCTGCTACATCTCTCTTCATTCCTCGCCACCAGAACGACCTTCTCATGTCGTGGTACATCTTGGTACCAGGGTGGGCTAAATATGGCGCACTGTAGGCCTCAGTCAGGATTTCCTTGCGTAAAGTCCCAACTTTTGGCACGACAATACGGCCTCTGAAGAAAATCATATTTAAACCTTTTATCGAATCTTGCATTTTAACTGGTCCCGTTCGTACTGGTGAACTGGGTAAATTATTTAAGTCTGAAGATACTGACATGCAAGTTCGAAATAAAAGCAAAAATAGCGGAAGTCTGAAAATACGTGGAAATATTAGTTATACAAAACATGATCACAAATGTCCTTGGAACGGCTCGCTGTGCCATCTCCACGACCACAACCACCACAGCTCGACTCACGCCTGCCCGCCGACCCTGCCATCTGAAATATAAAGTGGGGGTGAGTACGGTCCACTTGTACTCCATAAAAACCCATTCTAAAGTAAACAACAATAATAATAATGATATCACAGAACCGGTATATATAAGTAAACTGAAATCTCCCGGAACACTATGGCCGGTAACTCCTGGAACACTTTGGCCGGTAACTCCCGGACTCCCTAGCCGGTAACCGTGTGCACACTCTGATGGTATAATTATGGCGAACTGGGCCACCACCAGAACTTAGGAAAGGCAAACTTGGCCTTAACCCCAAGCGGATAAAACTCATATACATACCTGAACGTGATATCGACTATTATACTCAATGTATAACCCAGACTGGGTCGCCACCTGATCTGCTTTGAAAATAGGTAAGTGCGGCTATGCTGGTAGCTGACTCCTCAAGCTACATAAAAATATAAGCAAACAAATATACTAAGTACTATGCTCGTCATATGCTAAGATGCTCTACTCTATCAGATTACTCATCCGAATTTAAAGGAACGCTCTATGGGTTATTAAGATAATTCTAAGTCCAGAAATTAGACTGATGTGCTCAACTGATCTGGTTTGGCTTGGAAAAATTACTAAAATTTCGGAATAAAACTCGGACCGCAAATCACGAACCAAAACTGACTCGAACAGCCGGCTAAACCAGCCGGTTCGCTCACTAACTGAACAGAGTCGGGCTGAACCGGACCGGGTCGGACCGCCGGTTCACTCTGGACCGGGTGGTCACGGGCTGCTCGGACTGGTCGGGCTCGGTCCCGTGCCGGGCCTGCTGGAGCCATGGCATTGTGCTAGGCACGAGCTGGGTGCGACCGGCCTCGGTGCTAGGCGCTGCTGGGCGTGGGCAGTGCGGCTGGCACGGGCCCTGGCACGACTGGTACCACTAGGTACTACTGGGCACGGCTAAGGGTGGCTGGGTGCTCTGGTGTGCTGCTGGCGCGAGCACGGGCACGACTGGTGCCACTCGGGTGCTACTGGGCACAGCCGTGGGTCACTGGGAGTGTTGGCGTGCTGCTGGGCACGACCGAACACGAGGGACGCGGGGTTGATGCGTACCCGGGCTGACTGGGCACTGGGCGTGCGGCTGGCATGAGAATTGACACGGCCAGGCACTACTCGCATGGCTCAGGCGCGACTAAGGCTGTTAGGGCGCTGCCGAGCGACCCTGGGCACGCGGGCGTGCTGCTGGACACGTCCTGGGTCAACTGAGTGCTCGGGCGTACTGCTGGGCATGTCCCGAGGCCTCTGAACATGACTTGGGTTCAGTAAGGCAAGACACTGAACACTCGGGTGCGCTGCTGGCATGACCCGAGGTCGACTCCGCATGGCACGAGCGACTGGCTGCGTGCACTGACGCTGGGACAGCACTGTCGGGCACTGTCGGAGGTGCTCGGGCGCGACTGGCGCCGAGACCTGACGAGGGGGACCTAACGGGCAAGAGCGCGCGGCTAGCGCCCGGGCAAAATGTGGCCGCGGAAGGTGAGGTGAGTGGCGCGGACGCGCGCGACGCGAGGGACGCGCGCGAGGAGGTTTCGGGTGGTAGGGACGCGCGCGAGGAGTCCGCTGGGCGCGAGGAATCGAGCGGGGCGCGCAGCGGGGAAGGGGGGCGCGACCTTAATCCTCGAGGACTAAGGCAAGGCGCGCGAGACCCAAGGGCAGCGAGTAGGCGGTTGGGATGTTTGGCTTGGAGTGCAAGTCAAGGCTTTTCAAGATCCCTTAGTTATTTGGTTTCCTTATTCCATTATGATTTCTAGATTGTTTAGGACTTTAATATTTTATTGCTTTAATTAGTGATTTAGTTCCTTAGGACTTTATTTATTTTCAAGCATTAGGAGTTCTTTTTAGATTAGGAATAGACTTAGTTTGGCATCTATAAATATGCCCCATTGTCATTCGAAATTATCATTCAAAAATTAATAGAAAAACCGAACTTTTGTTCAAACACTTTGCCTTAGATATCTTTTCGATTTCTTTTGCAATTTTATCGTTTCAAGGGGTGCGGTTGTGCAAACCTCGAGACATCTATCGGCGATTCAAGGCACTGGTTTGTGGCTTATCGGCAGTCGGGACACGCGATCTTCATCATTGGTGCTTTCATTGAGAGTATCTAGATCGTGTGTCTTTTCCTATCCCATTCCCTTTCCTTTTTCTTCTTCTTTATTTTCGTCCCCCTATTAAAAAAAAAAAAAAAATCTTCAAGACGAGTCCACGAAGCAAAAAGCGAAAGCAAGAAAAGAAAGCGATGGCCAATAAGGAGATGAAGGACAAGATAGATAATCTTGACGCTCAAGTTCGAAGTATGAGTGAAGTCATGGATACTTTTGGCGAAGGGCTCGACACGACCAAGACATCGGTTCGGGATCTAATGGAAACCATGAACCGGGGGTTTAAAGAGATGGTACGCGGCTTCCAACGCTTTGTGCGGCCACCTCCACGACAGCCAAGGCGCGATCGACCCGAGGAGGAGGAACATCGTCCCGATGAGCACGAGCACGGGGAGGACTTCGATCGACGGTCACAAGCGTCTAACGCGCACGACCGCCCGAGGCTCGACAAGCCGCGGCTCACGCTATCCACCTTCACCGGCACCGATCCAGAGGCATGGCTCAACCGGGCCGTGCAATACTTTGAGCTCAACGAGACCGAGGCTAATGACCGTGTTCGATACGCGGCCTATTACCTAGATGGTGAGGCCAACGTGTGGTGGCAATGGCTCACGAATGTATACCGCAAACGGCAGCGAGCCATTAGGTGGGGTGATTTCGAACGCGAGTTACTCACGCGTTTCGGAACTTCCAACTACCATAACTACGACGAGGCCCTTTCGCGCATACGCCAAACCGGCAGCCTGCGCGATTACCTGAAGGAGTTCGAAAAGCTAGCTTGTCATGTTAGGGACTGGCCCGAGGCTGCGTTAGTCGGGGTATTCATTGGCGGGCTTAAGTATGATCTAGCCGCTGAGGTTCGATTGGAGTGGCCCGATACGATGCATGCGGCCATGGAGATCGCTCGATGTCGCGACGATCACCTTGCCGCTACGCGAAGGGGACGGGCGGTCGCACGCTTCCCCGAGCCACGGCGCACGACGAATGTCGCGCCCAGCATACGGCCACCAAGTAACGCTCGACCACCAATCCCGGAAGCCAAGCGTCTGTCGCTCGAAGAGATGAAACGCCGACGCGAGCAAGGCCAGTGCTTCAAATGCGAAGAGAAATTCACACCGGGCCACCGATGCAAGCAGGCGTTTTTAATCGATGTCACGGACTCCGATGATGAGGAAGAACCCGAGGCTGAGGAGAGCGAAGTTCAAACTGAAGTGCTCGAGGACGAAGCTGAAATCTCGATGCACGCCATGGCTGGTACCCGAGGGCCGAGGACGTTGCGGCTACCGGCATGGGTCAAGGACCGCCGCGTGGTCGTACTCGTCGACAATGGGTCATCCCATAATTTCATCAACACCATGCTGTCCCAAAAGCTAAACTTGTCCACCACCACGATCGAGCCATTTGAAGTCCGAGTAGCCAATGGTGAACGGTTAAGGTGCACCGAGTCTTATCGCAAGGTGCCAATCAAGTTCCAAGGAGTCACCATCAAGGCCGATCTCTACGCATTACCCCTGGTTGGACCCGATGTGGTGTTAGGAGTCCAATGGCTCGAAGGATTAGGAGCAGTGACCACCAACTACAAAACTGGGGTCATGAAGTTCAAAGCGGGAGAACAGCAAGTTACCTTAAAAGCTAGTGAAGTTGGTGGGACCAAGGAGGTTGGTCTCAAGAGCATAGAGAGGGTTTGGCGCGGAGGTGGCCAAATCTTCGCCGTCGTGGTTGAAGACACGAGCACACCCACATCCGAGCCCAGCATACAGCAAGGCGAGGTGCGCACATTACTCAAGGAGTTCGAGCGAGTCCTAGGCGAGCCTAAGGGCTTGCCGCCGCACCGGGAGTTTGACCACCGAATACCCTTGGTCAATGAGCAGCATGCGGTACACGTCCATCCATACCGGTATGCGCACTTTCAGAAGACCGAAATAGAGAGGCAAGTTGGTGAGATGCTTGAGGCCGGGCTCATTCAGCACAGCTCAAGCTCATTCTTGTCACCGGTGCTACTAGCCAAGAAAAAAGATGGCACGTGGAGGTTTTGCACCGACTACCGCGCATTGAATGCCGCAACTATCAAAGATCGATTTCCTATACCAAGTGTCGACGACATGCTCGACGAACTAGGAGGATCCCGTTATTTCTCTAAGCTCGACCTTAGGGCCGGGTACCATCAGATCCGGCTACACAAGGCTGATATTCCAAAGACGGCCTTTCGTACGCACCAAGGACACTACGAGTATTTGTTAATGCCATTCGGGCTATGCAACGCCCCGTCCACCTTCCAGTTTGCTATGAATTCCATCTTCAAGGACCATTTGCGCAAGTTCGTCTTGGTATTCTTCGACGATATCTTGGTCTACTCGAAGACATGGGCCGTACATATTGGGCACTTACGTACGGTGCTTGAGATCTTGGAGGCCAACTCATTTTATATCAAGCCGTCCAAATGCTCGTTTGGACAAGAGATGGTCGAGTACCTTGGTCACTTTATTTCACATGATGGTGTGAAGGTCGACCCAAGGAAAATTGAAGCTATGGTCGACTGGCCGAAACCGACCAGCCTGACGCAGTTAAGGGGCTTCCTAGGGCTCACAGGTTACTACCGGAAGTTCGTGAAGGACTATGGGTCCATTGCCAAACCACTAACCGAGATGACCAAGAAGGGCGGATTCAAGTGGACCAAAACTAGTGAGGCTGCATTCGAGAAGCTTAAGGGTGCGATGACCTCGACGCCTGTTCTAGCCATGCCAAGGTTCGATGTGTTGTATGAGGTGCACACGGACGCGAGCGATGTGGGCATTGGTACGGTGCTAGTCTAGGAAGGACGTCCCTTGGCCTTCCTTAGCAAGGCCCTTGGCACGACTCGACTAGGATTGTCCGTATATGTGAAGGAGATGCTCGCAGTGGTAGAAGCTGTACGATGTTGGAGGCCCTATCTCTTGGGGCGACGCTTTCAGATCGTAACCGACCAACAACCGCTCAAGCACCTGCTCGAGCAACGAATCGTGACGCCCGAACAACAAAAGTTTGTCTCGAAGCTTATGGGCTTTGACTTCGAGATAATATATAGACCTGGTCGACAAAACGCCGTGGCCGACGCCTTGTCGAGGCGGACGGATGTCGCCGAGCTCGAAGCCATAACCGGACCAACATGGGCCATATGGGAAGAGATTAGAAGGGCTCAAGAGAATGACGCCCAATGTCAAGATTTTATATAGGCAATGGAGGCTGGCGAAGCAGCGGTAGCCGATTACGAGCTTCACAATGGTCTCGTGCTACACCGAGGCCGAGTATTTGTGCCGGATAGTGGGCAGCTCCGCGAGCAAATTTTGCATCACTTCCACAACTCGAAAGTTGGAGGACATTCGGGGTTCTATCGTACTTGGATGAGGATGGCCAATACCTTCTTCTGGCCAGGGCAGCAAAGCGCAGTTCAGGAGTACGTTGCGCACTGCGACGAGTGCCAGCGCACTAAGGCTGACGCACGACGACTGGGTGGTCTATTGCAGCCTTTGCCCGTGCCCGAGAATATTTGGGAGGACATCACCATGGACTTCATCGAGGCGCTGCCTATCTCTAATGGGTTCAATGGAGTCATGGTCGTGGTCGATCGACTGACGAAGTACGCGCACTTAATATCGATCACGCACCCCTACACGACAAAGTCTATCGCCAAGCTCTTCATTGAGTATGTCATGAAGTTGCATGGGGTGCCACGCTCGATTGTCTCTGATCGTGACCGGATTTTTATGAGTAGCTTTTGGTCTGAGTTCTTCAAGCTTCAAGGGACCAAGCTGTCAATGAGCTCTGCCTATCACCCGCAGACGGATGGCCAAACCGAGGTGACTACCCGCACGCTAGAGCAATACTTGAGATGCTATGTGCACCAATTTCCGAAGAAGTGGGAGAACTTTCTACCGTGGGCCGAGTATTGGTACAACACCACTTACCATGAATCGACCAAGGCTACACCATTCGAGTTAGTATACGGGCGCAAACCACCTACGCTCGTAAATTATTCGGAAGGAGTTGCAATCAACGATGAAGTAGGTCGAGAACTTGAGGAGAGAGATTTAATGTTACGAGAACTGAAGAGAACTCTCGAGGGGTCGATTAACTGCATGAAAACCTTTCATGACGGCAAAAGGCGCGAAGAAAGTTTTGAGCCGGGCGATTATGTCTATTTGAAGCTGCGGCCCTTTAGGCAGCGTACAACGGCGCAAAGGGCTGCGACTAAGCTCGGGGTACGCTATTACGGGCCCTACCAGATTTTGAAACGCATAGGGCAAGTACTTATCGCCTAGAATTACCAGAAAGTTCGCACATCCATCCAGTCATACATGTCTCGCAACTAAAGAGAAGTTTGGGTGAAGCGCACAAGTGGTGCGAGGAACTACCCGCGACAGCCACAGATGGACGGGCAATCATAAGGCCATGCCGCGCAATCGAGTATCGCCAAGTAAGGAAGGCTGGACGTTATCGTTGGGAGGTGTTAGTCGGGTGGAAGGAGCTACCAACGGAAGAAGCCACTTGGGAGGATGTAGAGGAAATGCGCGAACAGTTCCCTGATTTCATCCTTGAGGACAAGGAAGCGCTTGAAGGGGATGGGAATGATGCGGATGTGGCTAGGCAACTGAAGAACGCCTCAAGTCGGGCCTATCATGCGCGCAAGAGGTTAGCGCGGCAGGCGGGCGAGACGCAGGCCATCACGTGCGGGGCATGCGAGGCCGACGAAGGGGACCTAACGGGCAAGAGCGCGCGGCTAGCGCCCGGGCAAAATGTGGCCGCGGAAGGTGAGGTGAGTGGCGCGGACGCGCGCGAGGAGGTTTCGGGTGGCAGGGACGCGCGCGAGGAGTCCGCTGGGCGCGAGGAATCGAGCGGGGCGCGCAGCGGGGAAGCACGCGCAGGGACGGGCGGCGCGACCTTAATCCTCGAGGACTAAGGCAAGGCGCGCGAGACCCAAGGGCGGCGAGTAGGCGGTTGGGATGTTTGGCTTGGAGTGCAAGTTAAGGCTTTTCAAGATCCCTTAGTTATTTGGTTTCCTTATTCCATTATGATTTCTAGATTGTTTTGGACTTTAATATTTTATTGCTTTAATTAGTGATTTAGTTCCTTAGGACTTTATTTATTTCCAAGCATTAGGAGTTCTTTTTAGATTAGGAATAGACTTAGTTTGGCATCTATAAATATGCCCCATTGTCATTCGAAATTATCATTCAGAAATTAATAGAAAAACTGAACTTTTGTTCAAACACTTTGCCTTAAATATCTTTTCGATTTCTTTTGCAATTTTATCGTTTCAAGGGGTGTGGTTGTGCAAACCTCGAGACACCTATCGAAGATTCAAGGCACTGGTTTGTGGCTTATCGGCAGTCGGGACACGCGATCTTCATCACTGCGGTGCCTCGCGTGCGCTGGACGCGGGCATGGACAGAGGCACTGCCTGGCCTCTACGACGCGGCACGGGCACGGCACCCACGACTGGCGCGGCTGGTGACCATCACCGGTCCTCGCTGGACTTTCGGCAACTTTGCCGGTGACAACTGACTCAAACCAACATAACATGATATAAAACATGTAAATATGCTAAGAAATGCTAGGGCAACTCGGTTGGATTATTGCTATGGCTCGGTAGGGCCGATATGGTACCCTTGAGCCGTAGGTCACCGAAATGAACATGCTCAACATGCACAATCACTTAGGGCCGAAAACTAAGCATAAAAAACCATGGCCATGGAGGCTAGAACATTGGTCAATACATGCATGCACATATACTTAGGTTCGGAGGTGAAAATGGCTCGATTTCACTTAACAACTTGACCGAACATATGAACTCAAAGCATGCTAATCTTTTACCAATGTAATCCACATGATTTTTAAGAAATTTTAAGCCATTAAAATCGGCCATCTCATGCATGTACAATAACTTTCGAAATTAAGGCTCCAACTTTCGAAAAATCATAACTCCTTATATCACACGTGCATGGCATCATTTTTATACATGATAATTCTTATTTTATCATGATTAAGCTGGGAAAAATGATAAGCACGAGCTTACCTTGCTCGAACACGCGAAGGTGCGCGAAGGCTACTACCTGGGCTATACTCGCGGCTTGTGGTCCTTGTGCTCGGCTATGGACTTAAATGGCTGGGCAAGGTGAGCTCTAAAGACTTAAAAAAATCCAAACAACAATTGAAAAATGCTAAGTCTTGAGAGGCACGGCTGGAACATACGAACTCGCGGCTGCTCCTTCCTCCGAGGCCAATGTGTGCGTGCAATGGCTATGGCCTTGCTTCTCGGTTTTGCTCACTAACTCTCTCTATATGTTGAGTACTTGGGGTGTCAAATGGCCATAAATCAGCTGAGAAGTACCCCTTTTGTAGGCTTGAGGGCGGAGCTAACAATGCTCAATGGTGGGGGACAAAACACACACACATGCGCATGGGAGAGGGGGCCTTGCACGGTCTTGGAAGTATGGTGGAGTGGCAGGGCATCTTGACTGACCAAGGCACTAAAATATGGTGGAGATACTGATTCTGGTCGGTCCCAAGGTAAGTGGAAGACAAGGTATGACATGCACTCAATAGAATAATATCCCACTCACCTTATAATATTCCTAATGGTACTTAGCCTTTCTTTAATCCTTGCTTAGGGCTTCATGAGCTTAATTAGTCCTCCATTAACCCGTGATTACTTGCCACTCTTGGGTCATGAAAGAAGTGGGCCGAAGCTTCTCCATTTGGGCTTGGAGCTGGACTTGCGCATGGGCTAGGCGCTGGGCCTAGCGCTCGACATGGCTGGGCTGGGCGTGGACTTGCGCGCGGGCTGAAAGTGCCATACACTTGGGCTGAGTAATATGCCATGCTGGGCTGATTAATGGCTGACCTAAAGAGCCACCATACTTAGAAAAATCCTTGGAAAAACATGGCCAAGACTTGGGCTCATGCAACCACACGCGCGAAGGCTAAGGTGCGGGTACTAGGGCGCGACTTTGGCTCGGGCTCGGTATACACTTGGACCGAGGCTAACCCTTGCCTATGGCTGAATAATGGCCACACTTAGGTGCCACAAGACTTAGGAAAAATTCCCCTTTAATACTCGGTCATGACTTGGAGTGGCTTTGGTCCTAACTCGCGAACCCTAAGCACGAGTGATCTCGGGGCCACGCACGAGCTAGGTGCGGTATACTTGACCGAGGGAAAACATCCAAGGTTCGATAAAAAGATCTCATGCTTAGAAAATATTCTAAGTAAGGCTGTGAGCACAACTAGGGCTCAAACAAGACTCGGCACTACTAGGGCTCGAGAATTGGCTAGGCGCGATACTCGTGACCGAATAACTCGGTTCTGGACACAATTAGACTTGGACGATTTATCGAAACATACTCGGTCTCGATTATTCGTGAATTGGAAATATTAATTTCGACTGAATAAAATCCATTGCTAAAAATAAATGGACCAGAATTAATAACTGAAATTGAATAGCTGATAACTGGGCTCGAAACACAAGACGAGCAGTATTAATAAAAATAAATAGTTCAACTTGAAAGTAAAAACAGTCATTTTTATTAATACAGAACTGGGCTATTACAAGAACTACTTTCTGGGATATCCATCTGCCTCAATTTGAGCTTTGAGAGGGAGTTATAGGTGCTGGATACTGAGAAGTGGCCTTTTGTCTCTAAACCCCAGTGAAGTCTGTCCTCTCTGTCTGGATGAAGAGTGGAGATGTTAAGAATTGCAGCACTTTCATTAGAGTTAAAGACTTGCCTCACTAACCATTCATTCCAAGAAAGACCAGATGAGTCAATAAGCTCCTAGACCCATATGAGATGTCCTCTGGCTATGGGGATTAAGGAAGGAGCTGTGTTAGGCAGAGATGGCACCCAGTTCAGTTCTTTGATACTGGTGTTCTTACCATTTCTAATCTCGGTTCTCAGACATTTTGAAAAAAAAGGAAGTACCTCAAGCCATGAGTTCCACATCCATGATCCTTTTTGTGTTTTGACAGTTCCACATCCATGATCCTTTTTGTGTTTTGACAGCTTGAGTGATGGAGCCATTAGGAAAATATCTGTCTTTGAGAATTCTACTCATTGGAAGATCTAGATTGTTGGCTATTCTCCATAACTGCTTGCTGATGAGAGCTTGGTTGAACAATTTTAGATTAAGAAACCCCAATCCACCCTCTGATTTAGGCATTAAGAGAAGACACCATGTTTTCCAATGTATTCCTCCTTCTTTGTGGGCACCAGAGCTCCACCAGAACTTGGCACAAAGTTTAGTGATTTCAGAGCAGATAGAAAGAGGGATTTTGAAACATGACATGGATAAAATAGGCAGAGCTTAAATAACCGCCTTCAAAAGGACTTCTTTCCCAGCAGCACTAAAGAGTTTTGCTTTCCAGCTCTGAAGTTTGCATCTGACTGAATTAACCAGGTATTCAAACACTTCCTTTTTGGATTTCCCAATCCCAAGAGGTAGGCGTAAATACCTTGTAGATCTATGAGGGACAGTTCCATTGAGAGTGTTGCATATGGAAGTTTGAAGATATGAAGGAGTATTCCTGCTGAAAAAAATAGCTGACTTCTGCAAATTAACTGCTTGTCCTATGAACAGCCTATACTTCTCCAAAAGTGTCCTAAGCACAACAGCTTGATCATTACATGTCTTACAGAAGAATAATGAGTCATCTGCAAAGAGTAGATGAGAGAGCATAGGACCATTCTTAGACAATTTGACTCCTTTGAGATGACTTGTGTCCATGGCTTGAGTGATCATTGCAGTGAGCAGCTCTGCAACTATTATGAATAGGTAAGGGGACAGGGGGTCCCCTTGCCTAATGCCCCTGGTGGGAGTGACAAAACCATTTACTGAACCATTAATTTTGAAGGAGAATGAGGTTGTTGAAAGGTAGATCATAATTAACTGAACAAAGTCCCTGTGAAAGCCCATTTGCAGCATAATGTTTTTCACACTGAGCCATTCAACTCTATCAAATGCCTTTATAAGATCAAGTTTAGGAGCCATGAAAAAATTCTTTCCTGAAGAGTGCCTATTTAAAAAGTGAAAGGCTTCTTGAGCTATTATTATGTTATCCATGGGTTGCCTTCCTTTCATAAAGGCTGAATGATAAGCACTGATACAGGAACCTAGGCAGTTTTTTAATCTCTGAGCAAGTATTTCAGAAATGATCTTGTAAACCACTGTGCAGAGACTTATTGGTCTAAAATGACCTAGAGTTCCAGGATTTTGACATTTAGGGATTAAGGATAAGACTTTTTGGTTCCACTATCTGAGAATCTGACCTGAAGTGAAAAAGCTGAGAATGGCAGCCAAGAGATCCTGCTTGATAAGATTCCAAAAGTGTTCACAGAAGGTTGAGGTCATCCCATCCTCTCCTGGACCCTTGTCTGATGGCAATTGAAATAATGCTGTTTTGACTTCCTCTTCTGATACTGGCTTCAAGAGATCTGTGTTCATGTCTGAAGTAATGGACTGGGGAATTAGATGAAGGATTGAGTCTCCATTCCAGTTAGTTTCAGAGGAGAAAAGATTGGAATAAAATTCAGATATGTGATTCTCAATAGCTGATTGCGATGTTAAGACTCTGCCTTGGGAAGTGAGAAGTCTGGTTATGGCATTGTGTCTTCTTCTCTGGAGAGTAAAGGCATGAAAGAATCCAGTGTTTGCATCTCCTTCTTTGAGCCATTTCAGTCTGGACTTCTGTTACCAATATAGCTCTTCCTGAAGGTGAGCTTTGTTCAAAGCTCTTCTTGTTGATTCCCAATTCTCCCAATTATCACCTGATTTGTCTTGGTTGAGGATCTCCATCTTATGAGTCAGTTTAACTATGAGTGCTTGGTTTTCAGAGTGAAATGAGGAGCTCCAGAAAAGAAGAGCAATTCTTGTTTTCTTGATCCTCTCCTTTAGCTGGAAAAAGGGGTTTCCTGTGACAGGTGAGAGCCAAGCCTCTTTGACTGTGTCTCCAAAGCCTTCCATGCCAATCCACCTTTTATCAAAGTGAAATCTTGACTGTTTTCTCTCTGCAAGCAGCCCCATGTCCAAGAGTAAAGCTGAATGATCAGAGGAACTTCTGAGCTTGTTAATTACTTTAGCATTTGGGAACTCTTGCAGCCAGTCTAATGCACCAAATCCTCTATCCAGTTGCTCCTCTACTAACTCAGAATCTGCCCTATTGTTACACCAGGTAAAAAGGCAACCCTCCATCCTTAACTCTTCCATTTCCATGTCTGAAATGATGGAGATAAAGGGTTGGTAATTTGTTGGACTTCTTGGAATTCCACTTGCTTTTTTTGAGTCAGCACAGATACATTCTAATCACCAATGGCAAACCAAATATTACCCCAAACATTCTTGCAACTGCTTAGTTCTTCCATTTGAGCTGCTCTAGTTATCCTGCAGGGACTTAAGTAGACAAAAATGCCCTATTGAGGAATAAGAGAGGGAAGGGAAAATTGAACTGCAATAAAAAAGTCTTTACATATGATTTTATGAATTACAATATGATAATCCCAAAATAAAGCTAAGCCCCCATTGAGACCTATGGGGTTAACTATAGCTACTCTATCTGCAAAACCTAACTTACAACTAATAGATTTTACAAAGGATTTTTGTTTTTTTGTCTCAGAAGGGAAAAACAGATGTGGATGGTGAGCTTTGATTAGCTCTCGCATTTGCAAAATTGTAGAGGGCCCACCCAACCCTCTACAATTCCACACCACAGCTAGCATTGGTCAGGTTGGTGCCATTCAAGGCTGGCAACCTCCACCTTTTCAGATTGTTGTTTGCTCTTCTTGTTTGATGACTGGAGAATTTTGGTGTCTTGGTAGCTGGGTACTTCAGGTTCTCTTGCTCTTTTTGTTCCTTGTTCTGAGGATTGAGCTCCAATGATGATTGGTTCTCTGAGTAGCCTTCCATCCTTGCTTCTGTCTCATCTCCAAGTTCTGTTCATTTTTATGTGATTTGAGGTCAGAGAGTCATGAAGATTCTTGAATATTGATGAGGTAGTTGGTACTGAAAGGTCTACTTCCATTTCTTTGTGGGATTCAATGATTTGAGAATTATCTGCTGGCAAACTTTCAGAAATAGAAGGTATGTGAGTTGCTGAGGCCAGAGAGTCTTGATCTCCTTCTTGGACTATGGCTTGATTATTCATTGGTAGTTGAATAAGTTGTTGGCTAGAATCTGCTTGCTGAGAGGAATTATGAGTGGATGGACTTGGCATATTTCCTTTAGGAGATTCAGATTGATGGTTTCCTTTTGAAACTGAGGGATTAGTATCATATCCTCTCAAATTTTCTGTGACCTTCATGAAGTCCCCATACTGGCCTTCTTTTAGGGAATTATTGTTAATATCATCAATTCTTTTGGAACAACTCCTGTCAAGATGGCCTATCTTTCCACAGTAATGACAGAGATTCAGTAACTTCTCACACTTAAAGCCTACTTGAGCTGCTTCATCACCAAGTCTAATATTAGCAACTCTAGGAAGAGGTTCCTCCAAGTTCAGAGTGACCAGCAATTTCATTATTTTCCCACTGTGGTTCCCAGAATTCACCAAGACAACATTTTTAACATTTTTAAAAGCTTTGCCTATTTTTAGGCCTAGTTTCGTACTGAGCCAATTGAGGGGAACATTTGTTACCTGAACCCATATGTTAAGTTCTAAGAAACATGAATGTTTGCTTGTGATACCTTTAGTCCACTCCTTAAGGACAAGGTATTGGTTCTCGAAGCTCCAGTTGATGCCATTTGCCACTTTCTTTAAATCTTCTTTACTTTGAAAGATGAATTGGAAGTAATTGGAGCTGAGCTCCTTGATTTCCATCAAATGGCAGAGTCTCCAAATACTGGTCATCGTTCTCTTAATCCAATCCAGCTTGCAGCTCTATCACCGATGATTTTCCTGAACAAACTTCTTTGACACTCATCTGCACTCAGCTGTATGTCTTCATGAGCTATGTCAATGAATTTCGCTTCACTTTCTAATAGAGAGAAAACTCGAAATTGATTGGATAAATCGTCGTCCTGATTAATAGACATGATTGTCTAAACCCTAGAACACGGAGTGCCCAGGAAAGGGGAACTGAAGAAAAACAAAAACAATATTGAAGTTTGCTGATAGGTTCGGAAGATTTAGGAAAGTAGAAGCCTTCTGTGAATGATGATCGGAAAAGAACTCAGAAAATGAGACACTCCCACCTGAGAGAATTTGTCGTCGCTCCCACCTGAGAGAATTTTTGTCAATATATATATGGAGTTTAATTGTTATTATTGTATTTTATTTGCATTTTAAAATTCTCAAATAATATAAGATCAAAGTTGACATAAAATATATTAATAACAAACATCTATTTTTATAATTTGTTCTTAATTTTGGTTCTTCGGTTTGGTACGGTATGAGATGGTTTGGTTCGGTTCTCGGTACGGATATTTGTGAAATTTCCAGAACCCTACCAGTTATTTCTTCGGTTCGGTTCGGTTCAAAGAAGTCAAACGGTCAACGGTTATTTTTCGGTTCGGGGTAATTTCGGTTCAGTTTTTGGAATGGTTTAAAATTCTTCGATTCCCATGCTCAGCCCTAGTCCCACCGTTGGTCAAAATGGGAGCTTATGTGCAATTAGAGACCGATTTTGCAATTTGCCCAATCATAAGAAACCAAATATGTATTTTCTCCCAATAATTTGTTAGTTTCAATATTTATTTGACTATATTCTATTTTAATGTTTAAGTATTATATTTTTTATAATAGTTGATGTCTTGTCCAATTTTACCAATATATCATTGTAACAAAATCATTTCCCTTTTTGTATATTGCTTTACAGTGGAACTTTTTATGATTTGTTACTAAGATGTAAAAAAAAAA
>BKCP01005294.1:1634201-1722064 GCA_008636005.1 Striga asiatica | reverse complement strand
AGAAATAAATAATTTGGAAGATTATGTTGTTTACAATTTTAAATATATTAAATAATTAAAAAAGAAGAAAATATGTTTAAGACAAACTTTGTATAAATTAGAACCAAATTTGCATGCTTATGAGATTAATTTTCAAATTCATTTATTTTCACACTATTTACCTAATGGCCTCAGGAAAACCATTAGGTTGATTTGGATGTTTGTTATTTAGGTTGTGCTTGAAAATAAATATATCTGCTCAAAACAATTTTATTTTGTTAACCACGATCAGTTTTGAAAAATAGTGAACTTGTGAGCTTGGACATCATTATAGCCACGACCTTAGACTTAGAATTTCTTTGAATTTTGATGTTATTGTGTTGATTGAAAGTCTGGAAAAAATCATGTGTTTATTTAGCCTTAAAATTGCCTTTTTGAAACCTTGAGAATATTGTTGGGACCTTGAACCAAAAAGCCGACCCAAGCCGGGAGTAGCTCCACAGGTGGCCAGGTTGTGCGCCGCGCTGAGAGACGCTAGGTCATGCGGGCAGCCAACAACGACCGGGCAACACTTCGGTGAGGGTGTCGCGTGCCGGGTGCAATGCGCACTCCACGCCGAGTCTGTTGCCAACCTTGCCAGCTGCGCAGAAGGCCCCATTGCCAGCGGTGCCGAGACCTTGAATGTAGCGCCCCGTTCGAATATTGAATTTTTTGGATTTTTTTATTTATGTGTATTTTATTTTATCCCAGTTATTGCTCGACATCTTTCCGTATAGACTTATCATTATTTAATTAGATGTAGTCTAATTAATATAATAAGTCGTGTAATTTTATTTATTATTTATCGTCAATCGAATTGATCGGGAATTCTTGTTATCACGTCGTATTCCTTTCGGCCCATTTTATCTGGATATGTATTTCAGCTTGATTATATTTTCCAACCAAATTAATGTAAAAATTCCCGGCCTTCATGTTTAATTTTAGGCCTTTGTACTAATTTATTTCAGCCCAAACAGTTGGCAATTCTTTTCGCCCATGGGATTATTTCTAAGACCTTAGGGAATTTTTTATGCTTCCCACACGATTGAGAAGATATTATATAATTATCATTCATAACAAATTAATTATGTATATACCTAATGAATAATAATTAATTACATTCATGCCTGAAATCAGTTACAGATTGGTGCAACCTCCATTCCTTATTTTTTGCCCATGATTTCCAGAAGTTTAGCAAAAAAAAAAAAAAGTCATGTTCACTTTGGAATGTAAATAGGAACAAGATAACTGCGCCATTTTTTTCTAAATTTATACCTAATACAAATCCTGAATTTATAGTCACGATTGTAGAGTATATATAGTCACAGTCGAGTATATATATATTTAACATATACATATAGTCACAGTCGAGTATATATATATTTAACACATATAGTCACAGTTGAGTATATATATATTTAACATAAACTGTACATATACGGATCATATATTGTACAAATACAACAACACAACACGAGCGTACATATACAGATTATATACTGTACATATACGGATCATATACAATACAGTATAATCAAACGATATACTGTATGCTAAAAAAAAAAAGAACTCTCCTTATTTTTTGCCTGCGCGTGCTAAAAACAATACTTTCATGGAAAATTAATTCTTCTCGATTTTTTTTTATTTACCATTCATTGATTATTTTCAGAGTATATTGCATTTATAACCATTATATTTCAGTATATTGTATCGAAAAAAAATTATATTTCAGTATATTTTCAGTGTATGTTGCTGTAAATATGATGAATTCTCGCTGTAAATAAAAATGATGAGTTCTTGTTGTAAATAAAAATGAAACAAAAAACATTAATATAAATATAAAAAAATGAAACAACATAAACTAATATATTTCAAATAAACTATAAATATACATCAAGTAAAACATTGAAAAACAGTATATTTTACATTCATTATCAGCCAGGATGTCGTGGTGGCTGCGAGGCTCGGGGGGATGCAATTCATATACTGTACATATACTGTACATATGCTCCAATCCAAAATCATCCTCCAACCACGCGTTCGTCGTCGAGTTAGACACCTCTAGGACTTTGAGTTCAACGACGTCAACGACAACCACGTCGTCATACTTCTCTTGGAGTTCGAAGATCGATCTCAATCTCAAGTCCGGCAAGCCGATCTTGGCGGTGATCAACTATGATTGCAACACCCCGCTAACTAGGGCCAATTTTTCGCAAATTTTAACTCTTTCGAAAACGCTTATAAATTTTTCGAAATCAGTTGCAAACTATCTCGGGATGCTGCTAAGGACTTTTCTGCTTAAAAACCCGTTTCTTTAACCTAGGTCTAACAACTGGTTTAGACTTAAAGAATTCAGGTTTATATTTTTTTACGAATCATGCATATTAGTCTGGACCCGTTCGTACTGGCGAACCGGGTAAAATTATTTAAGTCTGAAAATAGCATCATGCATGTTCGAAAATAAACACAAGCATAGCGGAAGTCTGAAATGCGTGGAATTATTTAGTTTACAAACAGTTTAAACAAATGTCCCGGGAACAGCTTTCGTGCGGAACTCACGACCACCACCACCACAGCTTGACTCACGCCTGCCCGCCGACCCTGCCATCTGAAAATATAAAGTGGGGGTGAGTACGGTCCACTTGTACTCCATAAAAACCCATTCTAAAGTAAACAGCAATATTAATAATGATATCACAAACTGGTATATATAAGTAAACTGTAACTCCCGGAACTCTCTGGCCGGTAACTCCCGGAACACTCTGGCCGGTAACCGTGTGCACACTCTGATGGTATAACTAGGGCAAACTGGGCCACCACCAGAACTTAGGGAAGGCAAACTTGGCCTTAACCCAAAGTGGATAAAACTCATATACATACCTGAACGTGATATCGACTATTAAACTCAATGTATAACCCAGACTGGGTCCCCACCTGATCGGTTTTGAAAATGAGTAAGTGCGGCTGTGCTGGTAGCTGACTCCTCAAGCTACATAAAAATATAAGCAAACAAATATACTAAGTACTATGCTCGTCATATGCTCAAAAATATGCTAGGATGCTCTACTCTATCAGATTACTCAACCGGATATAAACGAACGCTCTATGGGTTCTCTAAAATAATTCTAAGTCCGGAAATAATACTGATATGCTTAACTGATCTGGTTTGGCTCGGAAAAATACTTAAATTTCGGAATAAGACTCGGACCGAAAATCACGAACCAAAACGGACTCGAACCGCCGGCTAAACTGGCCGGTTCGCTAACTGGCTAAACCGGGTCGGGTTGGACCGGACCGGGTTGGACCACTGGGTCACACTGGACCGGTTGGTCACGGGCTGCTCGGACTGGCCGGGCTCGGTCCCGTGCCGGGCCTGCTGGGGCCATGGCACGGTGCTGGGCACTAGCTGGGTGCGACCGGGCCTCGGTACTAGGCGCTGCTGGCGCGGGCTGTGCGGCTGGCACGGGCCCTGGCACTACTGGTGCCACTAGGTGCGACTGGGCACGACCGAGAGTCACTGGGTGTGCTGGCGCGCTGCTGGGCACGACCGAGCACTAGGGACGCGGGAACTGACGCGTACCCGGGCTGACTGGGCACTGGGCGTGCGGCTGGCACGACCCTAGTGCGACTGGCGCGAGAGCTAGGGCTGTCAGGGTGCTGCCGGGCAACCCTGGGCACGCGGGCGTGCTGCTGGGCACGTCCCGGGCCACTGACTGCTCGGGCGCGCTGCTGGGCACATCCCGAGGCCTCTGGACCTTACTCAGGGTCACTAAGGCACGGCCCTGGACACTCGGGTGCGCTGCTGGCACGACCCGAGGTCGACTCTGCGTGGCACGAGCAACTGGCTCGAGGTCACGCGTGCACTGACCCTGGGACAACGCTGCCATGCGCTGCCCGAGGTGCCCTGGCGCGACTGGCGCTGGGACCTCGCTGGTTGGCACGGACAGGCACTGCTGGGTGCTGTCTCGTGCACTGGGACTGCAGTGCCTCGCGAGCACTAGGCGCGGGCACGGACAGGGACACGGCCTGGCCCCTGGGACGCGGCACGGGCACAGCACGCGCGACTGGCGCGGCTAGTGACCCTAGCCGGTCTTTTCCAAACTTCCTTCAACTTTTCTAGGGACTAATGAACCATACCAACATAATATGACATAATATACTCAAAAATGCCAAAAGTCCCTGAGGGACCTCGGTTGGATTTGGAGATGGGCTTATAGGGCCGATTAGGCCCGAGGCCACCCTAGGGCATAAAAATGAACATGCTCAACATGTAAAATGACTTAGGGCCGAATAAACTACATCAAAAATCATGGCTAATGAGGCTAGAACATTGGCTAAAACATACTTGCACATATACTTAGGTTCGGGGGTGAAAATGGCTCGATTTCACATAGCAACTTGACCGAACAAATGAACTCAAAACATAAAACTGTTTCAACCATGTTATACTCATAATATTTGAGGATTTTTAAGATACTAATCTCGGCCATATCATGCTTGTACAAAAACTTACGAATTTAAGGCTTAGATGATCAAAAATTCATATCTCTTATATCTCACATGCATGGCATCATTTCTACACATGATAATTCTTATTTTATCATGAATAAGCTAGGAAAAATGGTTGGCATGAGCTAACCTTGCTCAAAAGTCGAAATGGTGCAAATGGGCCTTGCTCGGGGATCTTGCGGCACTAGGAACTTAACCTCGACTTTGGGGCTTGAATGGCTGAGGAGGATAGCTTCAAGTGACTTAGAAAAATCCAAAATAAGCTTGGATAATGATAAGCCTCGAGATAACTAGGCTGGAACAAGCTATACACGAGCACTCCTCTTCCCCGGGGAACACGCGCACGGCTAGGGACAATGACTTTGCTCTCGGTTTTCTCTCTTCTCCCTCAATATTGCTAAGTGTTTGATGTCTCCAAGAGTCATATCCATGCTGAGGAGTGTCCCTTTTATGAGGATAGGGGCGGAGCTATTGAGGCACAAAGGTGGGGGACAAAGGGATCACATGCACACATGAGACAAGGGTGATGGGCCTTGGGCTAACTTGCACGAACTTGGAGGAGTGGCAGGGCATCTTGACTGACCCAAGCATTAAAATATGCTGGGAGGGCAGGTCTGGTCGGCCTTGAGGTAAGTGGGGGACAAATGCAAATACAAATGCATTAAAATATTACATGCACATGTCCACATTTGGACTCACTTGAGAGTGGATTGGGCTTAACTTCCTTAGGGCCATTTTAGCTCAAAATGATCCTTATCAAGTGTATAAAATTCGGAGGTTTTGGTCCCTGAAAGGTTTGGGCCAAAAACATGTGAAATGGCCTCTTGAAGTTGGGCTGTCGCGCTGCCAGCGCTGGGCCTGGGCGCTGGCCCTGGGCGCGGGCTGCTGGGCATGGCGCGGCACTGGGCCTGGCGCGAGGGCGCGGCCTGGCTGCGCGGGAAAACTGTCCTGCTCGGGAAAAATGACCTTGGGCTGATTTTATGGGCTGAATTGAGGCTCACAACACTTAGAAAAATACCATAAGTGTTTGGCCATGACTTGGGCACCATGCTTGACTCGCGCGAGGCTAGGGTGCGGCACTAGGGCACGACTCATGGCCCGAGCTTGGAAAATGTTTAGTCGAGGATAACCCTTGGCTAGAGATGAACTCGTGGCTCGATAAAAAGGATCTCATACTTAGAAAATATTCTAAGTAAGGCTATGAGCATGGCTAGGGCTCGAACAAGACTCGAGACAACTAGGGCTCGAGAATTGGCTAGGCGCGAACTAGGCGCGATACTCGCGACTGAACAACTCGGTTCCGGACATGGCTAAACTTGGACGATTTATCGAAACAAACTCGGTTTCGATTATTCGTCAACTGGAATAACTAATTCCGACTGAATAAAATCCATTAATAAAATAAATGGACCGGAATTAATAACTGAGATTGAATAGCTGATAACTGGGCTCGGAACTCAAGACGAGCAGTATTAATAAAAAGAAATAGTTCAACTGGGAACTAAAAACTGTCATTTTTATTAATACAGAACTGGGCTATTACAATGATTCTGGCACGAATCTCGTCAACATCACCCTCTCACCGTCGTCAACAAAACCCCTATCCCTTCTCCTCTCCGACAGAATAGATCTGTCTCCGATTCTACACGAAACTATGTTCGTCAGATTTTCGAGGTGTGGATCTAAATCTCAATTCCGACAAACCGATCGTGGCGTGGATCGACTACGATTAGAGTTGCTGATCGGGTGCTCCTGTTCGGACGACTGCGGCGTTGCGTGGGCTGCTGCTCGCTGGCCGAAGTACGGGACCGCTGCCGAACGGCTGAAGGAATTTCGAGGGCTAAGAAATATTTTTTTTTAAGTTTCTGAAAGTCTGATCGAACGAAAGAAAAAAAAAATGGAAAGAACTCTGATTTTTTTTTTTTTTTTTACAATTGATAGAGAGGAGATAAAGTCTGTTTTAAATCGAGACTTAGAGGGAGGAGATAAAGATGAGGGGTGTTCTCTTTTTCTTGGTAATTTAGAGATGAAATGGCGTGGAGGAGGGGTTTTAATTGGCTGGATATTTGCACATAATCCCAGTTAATTGCAACAATTACCTCTAAGGTACAATTGTAATATTTTTAACTTGATTTAGTAATTTTATAAATAAATATAAAATGGGTATACAAATGTAACTAGTACGTAGTCCGTGCGATGCACGGGACAATAATTATAATTAAATGTATTAAAGCAATGAACCAATATTGATCAGTATAAAAGTAATTCTGAATAATAATAAATATTTATTATTTAATGGATTGATATATAATAATTTAATATATGATTTATATGCTTATTTCACTCGTTATAAAATAATTGTCATTTTATAAAATGAAAGGTGAGAATATCTTGATCTATATATAAATTGACATATAAATGCAATACCATTTGTAATATCAGTGAAGGGCATATGATTTGAAGCACTTGATGAACTGCTCGATTCAATTGTCATGTGCCGTTTACTAATAGGTGATCCATTGCAAAAATCGGAATCCATAGTATTTATATAAGTAAAATTCAAAAAAATCAGATAATAGACCAACACATTGTGTAACATATTTAAATTACGTAAAGTAGCCAAAGTAAACAAAATATCAGGCCAATTAATTGAACACATAATTTAACCAAAAATATTGGCCCAATAAAACAAATAATGTAGGCCAATTCATATTTTTCTTAAAAAAAATATATTTTGGCCCATTTACATAAATAAAAAAAAATATGTTAATTATATCTTTTTTGACTTAACCAGGCCAATTAATTAAACATATATTGCATTCAATAAAAAGAAAATGAAGCCCAATATCTATATCAAAAATGAAAAGAATGTCCGCCCATTGACAAAGAATTTACCGGTTAAACTATCCCTTTAATTCAGCCCAAATTTATACCAGCAAATTAATTTCAGCTGAAATATTTTAATTGTTCTGCATCGAACGGTTTGTGTATTTTCAATGAAAATTATCCAATGGCTGTTATCCTATCAAGGGAGATATAAATAGAAATCACACCCCAATATTGAGGGTTCATTTTCTGCTCTCTCTGTTCGCTTCCCTTCGATTTTGTAGGATTTCTGTCTAAAAAATTAAGCACTTGCTACGTTTGTCTTTTAAAATTTTATTACTATTATTGTCCTGAAACTGCCGAGTTTTATTTGTGGTCTTTTATATCTCCGTCTTTGAATTTTTTTGTTAGAGCTTAAAACTGTAAGTTTTGTACTGGGACTTTCGATTTTGTGATATCTCAATGTATGTTTTGTTCGATTTACAATTTCTAATAATTGTCTTTTGATTTTTGATCTTCATTTGAGCACATCGTCTGATTAGAAGGGGAAGTTGACGGCGAAATTGAAGGTCGCCTGTCGATCTGAGGTACATCGATCGACAACTACACAAAGGTTCGTAATTTTCGAACATAGTTTTTCGAATCGACCATAAATCTCACTTGTACTGTATAGATCTATTTTATTGTATACTGTTCTTTAATTATTATGTTTGAAGTCCAAATTTTTCTTACAATTTGATGTTGAATCGAAAGGGCAAAAAACAAAATTCGGAGTTAGAGCGGCCGTCCGGTTCAAATCCAAGCTAATGAGCAAGAAATTGATCGTCGTCTACTAAAGGTTAGTAAATATGTGATATGGGTTCATTTATTTTAGATCTAACTATTGTTTATTGTATTTTGTTCGATAAGCAAATTATTTTTTCAAAAGCAAACTGTCATGCTCGAGCATTTTTTCAAGTGAACTCGTTTCGTTTTTAAAAAAATTGTATTTTCTTTAAACATGCAATTCATAAATCCTTATTTACTGTATGTATAGAACGCAAACATGCTAGATGAATTTGAAAATCCATGAAAATAAGGAAATATAAGGTTAGACCATATATTTCTGTAAATTCTAACCATCTTTTGTAATTGTATGTTCGTATATGATGTAAAATTGGGTTTTATCATTTTTATTGAAATTATTGTCACTAAGCATGTGTATTTTGTTGGTGCAAAATGCATGTACCGGAAGCACTCAACCATGAGTAAACAAATACATGGCCAAAGAATCATTAAACACAGGTAATCCCAATATGATATGCTGTCAGGTATGTTTTGCATAAATTTATATGAATTATCATTTTCTAAACTTATAATTAGATATTAAAGTTGTGACGTTGGAATATATTTGTTTGATTAGCTGTTTTGCTTCGCTTGTTGAATCCTTGATTATTTGGTGAACTACCATTTGTGTTTCCATCTTAATCATGCAAAGACTCTTTCAAAGACTCTTTCAGTTAAATATTAGACATGTTATGTATCTGAAAATATTAGACATGGGTTTTACAAAATTCTTATTTTTTTCCTGTATCTATCTGAATGAATGAAAAAAAATCTGTAATATAATTTATGGCATACATGTTGATATGAATTCTAAAAAGGCTTTTAATCAATGGTTACTACCAATATTTAAATGCTTACCTTGGAATCTGTTTCCTTCAGTGGCTTTTTTACTCCTTTTGTTGAATCCCTTATGTGTTGAACTGACTGTATCTGATTTCAGCAAAGTTTCTGTATATGAATTGATGGTTATGTTATGCAACGGTTTATGTTATAGTAAAAATTAATAAAATATTAATCAAGTTATGAGGATACTCTAAATATTTGGGCCCAAAATTACAAAAAGTGCATCAGTTTTTTAAGCATTTTTCCTTTTCATTGACAAAGTTGAAACATGGCTACGTATATACACCTTTATATGATGAAAATTTATTTAAGCATATGTACTAAATTACCAACTGAAGCACGAATGCTTGCGTTGTTTCTTCTAATCCGTTTCTTGAATTCTTTATCTGCCGACTCGAACTCGTTTTTCTGACGGCATCTTTGTTCATTGAAGCCACTCCAATTCTGCTAATAAAAAAAACAATGAATTGATTTTACGAAACTAAAATCAAATGTGAAAAAACACAATGAATTGATATGTAGGGGTTACACACGGTTAAACTAACTGCGGTCTTCAATTGATATTTTATGAAAGGCCTTGAAGAGTTTATGCGAACATAACACACGTGAAGTTATCAATGGGAGTCGGCATCTTCAATAGAGAGAATATAGGATAGTTAGCTATATGTGGGCATTAAAATCTCTTAATAAAGAATACAGGACAAATCACGAATGGTCAATGAAAAATGATTTTTTGAAATCTTTAATAAATTTAGAGAATTAGATATGGTTAACATTTGAAAGAATCGCATCTAAATTATTCAGTGATTTTTTCCATTTGGCATGTAATATTGAACCTTTTTATATATGTGATATATTTTTATTTTATGGGTGTATTTCTCAGTACTAATATATATATTATTTTCGATGCAGAGGAAAGCAAACGGGTTTGCAACAAAGTTATAGACTATATCAAGTCTGCAATTTTTCACCAAAAAGAGAACAATTTTATAAAATAATATGTTTCATTTATTCAACTGGATATTTATTTACATATTTTTATAACTTTCAATTTATTTGTAGGTAAAGTTGAATGGTTAATTTTTTAATTAGTCACGTAATTAGAAAATCGTTGTTAAATTTGATATGATTTTTGTTATCGATTAGTTAAATTAGACTAAATAAAATGATCTCGCAAGAAATGAATGATTTGAATATCAAATACTTAAATACCATTTATTTTTCAACAAAACTCTAAAAAATGAATGATTTGAAACTTTCAACCCATATCTCTTTACACACGTGAAACCAAATCTTAGATCAGTTATTTTTAAGCAAAACTCTAAAAAGTAAATGATTTGAAATTTCCAATCCAAATCTCTTCGCACACGTGAAACCGGATTATGTCTTCCCCGATGATATCTCTTATGGGACATATAAAATAATGATTTGAAATTTCCAATCCAAATTTCTTTGCACCGGATATCACATGTTTCCTAAATAATTGGCTTACCAATTAATGAGATTTCCACAAAAGCGCGTGAGAAGTTTGTTGTCGATAATTACGGATATGATTTTGATAAGATATTAAAGCAAAAAATTTTCAGATGCAATATGGATTGATTTTAATACTCGCGCGTGAAACTTTAGGGATTTGAAAGGATTTTTAAATTGGTTTCCACAAATGGAAAGTCAATGGTGTTGTTGACCAATTTTTAAAAAGTTTCCATAAATGATTTATTGACCTCTATTTTTCAATATATATAGATATAAATCATATCTGATATGAATTCTGGCCCAATTCCGATGTAATTACCCTTGGCCCATTGACCTTTAATTCATCGCACATGTGGCGACCAGGGTCGTCTTGCTCTCAGCCTCGTTCAAAGTTCTGGTTGCGATTCTTTTGGAGAAATCTCTCCCATATCTCTCGTACGTCTCTACATAAGACTCGGCAAAGGAGGATTTTTCCTTCATCAGATTTCTTTCCCCTCATCGTACACACANGTCATCTGCCATAGATCCCGGCGACTTCAAGCCCGCGCAGTAGCAGTTTTTTTTTCGGCGATTTCGTCTTTCTCCGTGCCGCCCGGATTACGGCGACCACCGCCTTTCTCAGCAAGCAGCCAGCACTCGCGTCTGAGCCGCTGACAGCCATTGCCGAGAACTCCGTTATTCCGGCAACCCCACGCATACAGCAGCCCCGTTTGAAGAAACTGACGTCTTCTGTTCGCAAGCAACAGTGTGTTCGGCAGTTTCGAGTTTCGTTCAAGATCCGTTCATCCCGTCCGTCTTTTGAGGCCTTGTTCGTCCGACCTGGTTTCTGATAGCTCGTATTTCCCGAAGACGGGTAACCTTTTTCAAACCTTCTAGTATATTTCGGTGCTCGTATATGTTCGTTGATTATCTTGCATGATTTCGAGCTATGATGTTTCTTTTCGATTCGACCGTAAATTTCGAAAATTTATTCGTGTGGAATCGTGAATCGGCGTGGGCATATTGGAACTCTCGTTTTATTGTATAAATTGAGTCTCTTGTTTACTGGTGTGGTTATGTTGCAAATTTGGAGTTTCGTTTATTTTGCCGTTAGTCTATTTTGCAAGCAGTATGTTGTAGTTTCGTTTTCGAGTTAAGCCCAGTTTCTTTTAAATGTTCGAACTCTGAAAATTTATTTTTTTTCAAAAATTTTACATTTCCTAAAGCCGGTTGGTGTGAGAGTATACCGTCGAATTTTCTGATTTGCCGGGCAACACCCTACTGCGTGCAGAGGAATTTTTTTTATTTCTGTCCTTTATTTCCCAGTTAGTGGGCCAGGTGTATTGTTGCTTCTTGTGTTAGATGCCAACCTTTGTTTTTCATTTATCTGGTCCCAGTAGCCCTTGCTTTGTTTCCCCCAGCCCAATTCCTTCTATTTTAGTTGTGGCCCAATTTAATTAACTCTTAGCCCAAAAATCGCAGCCTCATATTAATTCCACCCAGCAGGAGGGCGGGCGGGCTTTCCAACCCGCAATAGGCCCGCATGCGGCCCGATCCCTCTTCCAGCTGTGGCCCGCGAGCGGCCCGTTCTCGGCCCGCGTCTGGCAGCTATGAGCAGGCTCTGTTTGAGCGGCCCAAATGGCGCGGTAGGCCCAGTTTCGGGGCAGTTTTCGGCCCAGCGTATGGACAGGTGGTCCAGTAGAGCCTTTTCGGCCTTTTTGTGTTCCGGAAGCCCGTTTTTAATATCGATTTCAATTTTAAAAATATTTTCAAAATGAGAAAAATTTGAAAAAATTATTTTAAGACCCGAGACTCTAATTTAGTCCACCGAGTCCTATTTTTAAAAAATGTGAGAGTTCCAAGTCCACGAAAAATCCGATAAAATCCCTTAATCATTATTTTTGGTTAAGTGTGATTTCTTTAATGATTGTAAATATCAAGATAAAATATTTATGAGATTATCTTGATTAAATGTAGGTGTTTAAAGAGTCGAGCCTTGACCTACATCCCGCTACTTGTTGTGTTTTGCCATTTCAGGATACCAGGTGGGTTTTATTTAAAATTTCTATGCAGTAAAGTGTTGTCTTACGTGTGGTATGATCAATGTATGCATGTGAACCATGTATCCTTCGATGTGAGCTGTATCGGCCGTTGAACGGTTATCCCCGTAGCTATAGAATGTACCCGATGGGTAGTCTCCTTTATTTATGTATGGCCGTAAGACCGGGGCATGGGCCCTCGGCTGGTGATCTCCGTTTGTAAGACCAATTCGTAGGTCTTGGCCGGCGGCGTGGATTACTCCTGCTGGCTGGGCATCGTTGTAAGACCAAGGCGTAGGTTTTGGCATTTAAATCGAGTATCAGCAGTACTCTATGCGTAGGTGTGCACAAGACAATGGAAAACTAATCGACAAGCCTCACATATCGAGGTTTGTTGATTAGGGACTTCATACAACTTGAAGTCCTTGTTCAAAGTTCGAGAGGAAAGGTTCAAAATGTCACATACATGACAAAGAATACTGGTTTACCGACTGAAAAGAGCATAGTCGGTTCGGAGTTTAATGCACTGTCACCCGACAGATGACACACACACTGGCGCTGCATAAGCGGGGCACTGGGATGCGTGCGTGCACATGTTCGGAGACCAGCTGCAAGGTCAAGGTTTGGCCGTACACACTAGCCTGGGGAGTTCCTGCGTTCGGTGATTGCGGCGGCAGCTCTCGTGTGAATCAACGGTCGGCCACTGCAGTTGGCCTCACGTCTCTCAGCACGGGCGTGCGAGCTCGACCACCACTTCGCGTAGCTACACCCATCCAGGTTCGGCGTTCAGTTTAAGGTACCTACCAGAAATTCCAATTTCCGGGTCCATAGCTTCCTAGGTACTCAGATAGAAAAAGGTTTCCC
Source organism: Striga asiatica (assembly GCA_008636005.1). Taxonomy (NCBI): domain Eukaryota; kingdom Viridiplantae; phylum Streptophyta; class Magnoliopsida; order Lamiales; family Orobanchaceae; genus Striga; species Striga asiatica. Next base: position 1,708,685 of record BKCP01005294.1, on the reverse strand, counting down.
TACAAGACTTCCCAAACCACAACAGTTTAAGCAATACTGTTGAGCTGCAATTTCTCTTAGGAATCAAACATTGGCATCACTGCCCGGAAAAATCCCAACTTGGCGGTCATCGCCGAACAATAGAATGGTTAGCTCGCTTGACTCTTCCGACTAACAATGTCGGCCGTCACGACAGCTTTTACTCAGGTAGCTAATTGTGCCGGTAGTCCTAAACGAGTTCAACCACATACACAGCCTATAGCTTCCACACTTCGAGGTCTTAGCGTAAAGCTTCTCTCACAAGTCTTTCCAGCCAACATTATAACACTAATCAGATTAAGTCACATAGGGCACATAAACATGAAAATTGACGAAAAGCTATTCACAACACAATTTGGCAAAATAATAACATGCAGCGATTTTTAAAATCGACACCAAATGCAGCACATAATTCATATAAAGCCAGTTGCATATGAATCCTAAGACATGCCTCTAAAATTTTTATGAAGACATTAGAAACTAATAATGGCATTTAGCAGGTCATAAATCATCAAACATATGAAACAAACTTGTTAAAAAACTGGAAACAATTGACTGACAGGACCTCAATATTTTCAATATAAATAAAGCTACAGACATGATATAAAGGAGATTCAAAAATCAAAATGTAGCTACCCTAAATATCTACAACTTTTCAGAAGACCACAATGGCAAACAAAGACATTATAAACAGTTTTAAACATAAAACATTCAGGTCATAAAATCTGTCAAAATTTGATTTGGTTTACAAATAGCACTTCAATATTTATAACCTATATCATGCTACAGACCTCTAAAAGACATGATTCAAAAACCTATGAACAGCCAAGACGTATAGCAACAATTTCCATGAAGACCACTTTCCCATTTGAGTATGTTAGAACATCAATTTCAGATCAAACATCAATATTATATACACAGCCCGGTTTTCAGAAAAATAGTTTGCACAACATTTTTATAAAAATCATAACTCACTCGATATAACTCAGATTACGAAATTTCAAATCTCACTTAATGTAAACAGGATAAACTACATTTTATGCGAAGAACACAACTTCATACAATGAGTACTTCAGGGTCATTATAGCAGCACAACAGAGCAGCAATTTCGCATGTCATACACAAAACAGCATTTAACATCATTCTCCATATATACAACCCATAGTAATGAGGCGAGGGTCACGATTTAGCATGTCATAATATAAATTCAACATCAATCATCGAAGATCACATATATATCAAACGAACCCGAACAAACCTATCATGATATAAACGAGACCCTTAACCTAATACACCATTCTCTTCATAACACAAGTTTCGAGAGGAATTTCTAGCTTTTAACCAAATCACATAAACATGCTAGAGCATCAATAAAACACATATCCTTATCTCTTACCCAACTAACCATGTTTCGAGCTAGCATGAACTCACTCTTACTAAGACACAAGATACATTAAACATATAATACCCGAGGTTGAACAGAGGCCATAAACATCCATAATACTGGCAGCCTATAAAACAGGTCCGAAGAGGGCGAATACATTCCCGGTTCTTATTGACTGGGTCCTCACATGGAGACATTGAATAGAATTTTATACCAAGGGAAACTGCTATGAGCATAACTTATCTCGATAACAACATACTGAAACTCTCAACGAGGAACCTCTAGAGTTCGAACTTAACTCTATATCACTAGAGTTCAACATTAAACACTAGAATTCACATTAAACCAAAGGTGGATAGATTTTCTAAGCCCCAAATATATCAACAATTTATTATCACAAGCAATTTCATTGCTACTTATGAAGAAAATGCATAATTCACATATCACATTATAAGTATTTTCATTGATACATATAAAACGTACCTTTAAGCAGTGCGGCATGAGGAAGACGAGTGGTCGTAACACAAGGTCTAATCACATAATCACATATAAACCAGTCTACAGAAATACAGACTGGCTTTGATACCATACTGTAATGCTCCACTTTATTTTAAAGGATTTGTCAAATTTATTTATAAAAATCATAGTAAATTTTTCGCCAATCTCAGTTTAAATTGGAAATCCCAACGAGCACTACTCATCTATCAAGAACGGTTTAACAAATATATAAATACTTCAGATTGAACCTATACGTACAGGACTAACAGTTATAAAATTTAACTACCATTTATTAAGTTTCAAAGCAATAAAGTCAAAACATAATCCCATGGTTCAAACCGACATAATCAATTTCCCAAAAACAAAGCAGAAAAGAAATCCAAGTCAAGCAACAGTTTGATAATATCCTGGATAAACAGAAGCAAATAATAATCATGAATCAATAAAGAAGACCACCCACTCGTCTTGTGTCGTCACCCGCCAACTGCTTAACCTGCATCCGTGAAGAGCAGGTGGGAGTGAGTACAGTTGGAAAATATTGTACTCACACTATGCATATGAACAACATAAAAACATGTTAGGTTGGTATGGTTGCAGCATGAACATAAACAATAATAACATCATGTCTCATGTCTAGTCACATCAATGACTCTAGCCACATCAATGGCTCACTCATGTGCACATCTACTCTTAATCGTGCCACATCAATGACACGGGAGTGCGTGCCACGTAAGGACACGGCCTTTCTATAGGACTTAAGGAGATTTTCCTCGTAAGGGCAACCGTATTACATGGATGGGGACAACCATACCGATGGCCATCAAGCTCACATCCATAGGCTACATGCTCACATGCATACATAGATCATACCGGTTAAACACATTTACAGCACACATGCATAGACATTTTAGAATAACTAACCCACCTGGATTTCTGGATTGACAAAAGCAAAATCAGAAAGGACGTAAGTCGAGGCTTGACTCCTCAATTACCTACATTAAGTTAAGATTCTATAATCAACATCTATCTTGACTTAAACGGAAAACACAAATCAGACTTAGTCGAACTTGATTCGACTAAGTTGTTCGTGAAGTCCTGTGGACATTGAAACACTTAGACTCGGCACTTATACTCAACCAAAACACGTATGGGAGTTCACATAAATCCAACTAAGGGTTGACGAAGTCAAACAAACAAGAATCAAAATGCGAGCCGGTTCACAGTTTTTAACACAAAAACTATATTTTTGAAATACTAGTCGATAAATCACATAGTCAGGTTGGTCAGGTTGCTGAATGAGTTAGACTCTGAAATTTTAACGTAAAACCCAACTCATTGAACTCAGTAAATCCACCAAATTTCAGCCTATAACTCAAAACACATGATTTTAAAAAATTCGAACAAGTTTTCAGCAAAAATGAGCACAAATTTAAAGACTGACATTAAGAACGATTTAACCTTTGAAATTTTTACAAAAAGACCCTCAACATATGAATAACAACATGTAAAAATTCCAGATTTAAACATTAAACATGAAAATTATGAAGATTAAAACAAGATTCTGCAGATTTTGAAATTTCAACAAAACTGAACCAATATGAACTCCAAAAATCCTGGTCATTTTTCCACACACATGACATTATTAAATAAGTACTTCAACCAAAAATCAGCAATTTAAAGCAACAGATCAATTTATCATAATTAAAACAAGTTTCAGCAGAATAATAAAATAAATCATCTACCCTAGCAAACGAAATTAAAAAATTCTGACAATTTTACAAAACATGAGAATAAGACAGAGGGACAACATATTAAAAATTTAGCCAATATGAAGCACAAGTAGATTTTATATGCAATTTACACTATTCTGCCCAGAAATCAAAACGATTAATTAAAATAGCTACAACTGGAATTTAAATCTGAAAATTTTACATGACACGTATAATCAACAGAGGACATGCCACACAAAGTTTCATATCAATCGGAGCAGCGTACAATTTGTCACAAATTTAATACCAAAACAGCAACCACACAAGTTCAATTATGCATATATGACTCGACAAACACCGAAATTGTCCGAGGCCTTCACCATAAGGCCAAGAACTCATTGTGTTCCAATCCCACAGAAACTTTACATGTGTTATCATGATCTCATTCAATTTCACAATAATCGAAGAGACTCTACATACGATAATTACATTGAACAAAAACATATACCTATCAACACGACATCATTAATTCTTGCAATAAGCACATCAAAATAAGGATGTTCAGGCCTCGTGTACCGTTCTCAGAATTAAACGCGAAGAGGGTCGAGAACCGGTCGAAAGGGAGGCTGAACTAGGGTGAACGCGCGCCCGGGCTCGGCAACGATGCTCGGCGGCTGGCGCTTCGGCTTGCGGAGGTGCAGCAGCAGCTGAAGGCGGCGGCTCGGAGGTGTTGCGGGTGTCTGCTGGTTCACGGCGAGGAGAGCAGCGAACGAAGGACATAGATTCGCCGGTTGCAGGCCTGCTCGCTGTGGCCCCGATTTCCAAAAGTTGCACGTAATGCCGGCCATGACTCGTCGCTGGGAAGAGGGCGCCGTCGAGGAAGGCCGCAGGTGGCGCCGGCGATGGATGGATGGCCGCAGCTATGGTGAGCCGTCGATGGGCTAGCGCGCGGTGGCAGGGATTGCCGATGCTCGCAGAGGCGCTGCGACGGGAAGCAGTGACGCTCGTCTGCGTGAGGGAAACGGCGGCGGAACAACCGCGACGGGCGGCCTCGCGTGTTGCAGATCGCGGGAGAGGAAAAGAAGTCCGTGGCGAGAGCGAGTTCTTTTCTCCTTGTGGCGTGAAAGAGAACGACGAGAGATATGTGATGATCGATCTCCTGTTCTGCCAATCGCGAGGGAGAGAGAGGTGAGAGTATGAGTTTTTGTGGCGTGCACGAGAGAGAGATACAGACTTACATCATTACAATCGTAGGATTGACCATCTTGATCCCCAAGCAAAAGAGATGGGTTGCGGGTCGGTTCGCGGGTTAATGGGCGAGAACATAAGGGCTTTTACGGGCCGATAATACGTGAACAAAAATGGCCCGAATATTTAGCTCTTTTAAGCTGAAAAATAATAAGGCTCGATGCGGCTAGGTGTGCGGGTTCTTGGTTTTCCTCGGGCTCGACATAATCATATTAAACTCGGTTTGATCACGCGATAATTAAATTAAAACTGGATATATACTATTATATATATAATACACATTTAAAAATGATAATTTGGCATTCAATAAATAATAATAATATCAATAAATAATAATAATAATAATAATAAATAATAATAATAATAATAATAATAATAATAATAATAATAATAAATAATAAATAATCCCAAATAATTTCTAAATAAACGGGGAATTACACGAGCCCTCGACCTACGTACCTGCTATTGTGTGCGATATTCTACCTCGATTCCAGGTGGGTGTATTTAAAATACTATGCCATAAATCTGTACATTTGCTAGATTTTATGATTAATGTATGTATGTGAACCACGACCCTATGGTTGGATGCGGATTCGACCTTCGATATGATATCCCCGTCGGCGGATGCGGTTTCGACAGTTGATGGTGCCAAATGAGAGGCAATCTCTTTGAGCCTAATGATAGGCCATGTCTTTGGATGTGGGTTCGACCATTGACATGTGCTCCCGTTGTAGGATGCAGTTTTGACCTTCAACGGCTATATGGGGTGTACACTAGTGCATTAGGAGATGTGATATAGGTTGATTGATTCATGTTCATATTGTGACCCTACTATCTGTTATTATATTGTTTTATGTGCATAGTGGTGAGATAGTGGTTTGCTCGCCCCCATGCCCCTCCCCCCCACCCCCCTTCAGATTGAACAGGTGGCTGGCATGGCGAATGGAAGATGAGTGGCTGGTCATTTACTACTTTATGTTATTTTTCTTCCGCTATGAATAATGAACCATGTTTTGGGATTATTGAACATGATGATATGTTGACATTTATGATGTTTGGAACTGGTTATCGAAACTTGAACATGATGATGTTTATGATTTGCTTTATCTCATGATTCGAGATTATGATTATGATTATGATGTGATGAATCTGATTTGATAGCACATGAGTTTCTATGTGATAAATTGGGTAATGATTTCTCCTATGTTCATATATGACTTGAACTGTCTATGTGAAAGTGAATGAGTAACACCGTAAAATGTTATAAAAATCGAAAAATGAATTCAAAAATTTAACCTTGATTTTTGGAAAAGTCCAGAATTTTCTTTAAAAATCATTTGGGCGTTACAATAAGAATCTCCAATTTTGTTGGATATCTCAATTAAATTTGTTTACCAAAGATTTACATGTGTTTTTCATAAAATTTTTACTAATAGTAACTCAAACCATTTATTTTTTTAATCAAACTTACTATAAAAGTATTTTTCCAACAATCTCTTTATATCACTATAGATTAGCCATATCAAACGATCAAACGATTTTCAATTTGAAAATAATTCATTTTCATGATTTTTAGAATCCCATTTTTGTTGAATAAATAGACTTGTGTTTATCCAGAATGAATGATTTAAGTGCAAATATGAATGATTTAAAACAAAATCCGGTAAAGTTAAGCACAATCATTATTTTTTTTATTAGCTATATCAAACGATTTTCAATTTGAAAACGATTCCAATATTTTCATGATTATTAGAATCCCACTTTTGTTGAATAAACAGACTTTGTGTTTATCCAAAACCAATGAATCACTGGGGACGCATAACTTAAAAAGTATTGAAATACTTATTTTAAATATAATTATTTAGATTTAACATATAATTATGGAAACAGAATAAGTATAAAAAAATGAAAAAAAAAAAATATATTATTAAAAACTTCTCTGTACACAACATTATTTATTTGGTTTTGGGGCAATTCATGTTCAACATATTAATATTTTAAATCATTATTTAATTTATTTTTGTCAATTTTAGATATATAATTGTTTACTTATTGTATTTAAATGATTAATAGATATAATTTATTCTTTACGATTATGTTATCAAAAAATTAGTATACTAATCTTTAGTAAAATTAATGTGGGCTTAAATTAGTTAGCCCGATAAAATTTTCGTTTGGTTAAATTTCAACACATCCTGTAAATTAATTAATGGATCTGAGCCATAAGACAAATAAAATCAGCCCAAAAGAAGTTAAGTAAGACCCACAACAAATCGGCCCAAAAGAAGTCAAATAAGGCCCAAAACAAATACATAAATTGATCCAATGGCACACATTAGTCAACAGGATCGAACGGTTAAGAATCGGGGATGATATAGCCACATAAGGATAACCTGGTCCAGAAGCTCCTTACTCAACCAGTGGACCACTCGAACTACTCGCATGTCGACATGACTCCGTCGACATGATCAAATCGACTTCCCTAAAGTCGATTCTACTGAGAGCAATCAAGAGGCAGAAATTGGTCTAGTCCACCCTCGCGAGTCGACCCTAGTCCATCGACTTCCGTTAGTCGGCATCAATGAAAGAGGAACAGCAAGAGTACAGCGCCTGAGCGTCCCAATATCCTAAGTCGACTCTCAGTAGTCGACTGAACTAAGACGACTCTCTGAAGACGACTTCGCCTCAAAGAATTAGTCAAGCGTAGCCTCCGAATCCGCACATATCCACGAGTCGATGTCCTAGCTCCCGAGGTCGACCTCACATACCTAGAATAGCAAAGACGTGATGACGACTCATCACACTTGAAACATACTTGAAGTTCTACACATTACGAAGGATAAGAAGGAATCTGTTGATGACTCAGCAACAAGGGGAGACGAATCGACCGGGGCATTTTGGACCTTCTAGGTCCACCGACTTGGGCATTCTGGGTACTCCAGGTAAATATTCACTCCTATATAAAGGAGGTGAAGTAACCCTAAACCCCAACTCTCATTCATTCCCCCTCTCCCCCATAGCTGCTGCACAGCATCTCTTCATCACTCTGATACTGACTTGAGCGTCGGAGGCTCTACGCCGGAAACACCTCCGGCGTTGAGTTTTTGCAGGAATCCAGCGGTCTAACGACGGTTGGGAAGCGGTTCAAGCAGATCTGAGCTCACAACAACTGGTTTACTCCGGATCTGGAAGTAGACCCATCATATTGGCGCCGTCTGTGGGGAGTTCTTGAAGGAAGGAAGAGCTTCACACCCAGCTCCGATCTGTTTGTTGATGGCGGAGAAGGAGGGCTTGCAGAGGAACTTGAGCGAGGAATTTAGAGGGACGTGGATGGACAAGAGGCCACCACCGCTCTCCACCACCAAACACCCTGTAAAGCAGATGATGGGGATGCCACCTTTCGGAGGACTTCCACCACCAGGACTGACGTTGGGCGGAGAAACACATGTGACTCCAACCGGCGTGAAGCTGCAAGTGTTGACCCAGGCAGGAACAAGTCAAAACCCTAACCCAGATGGAGAGAAGGAGCCAACGGAGGTGTCTCGACGCGAGGGAAAACAGATACAGGAGGTACCGGAACAGACACAACCCCGCGTCGAGGAACAAACTTTAACAATGACGAGGAGTGAAATGCAAAAGATGATTGCTGAAGCCGTGGCTGCCCAGATGAAGCAGATAGCGCAGGCCGAGCAGCAGCCTCGAGTCGAGTGCCCACCCCGGGTCGAGCACCAACCCCGTGTCGAGTACCCCCCTCGAGTCGAGCAGCAGCCGCGTGGCGAGCAACAAGCCCAGTCGAATGTACAACAGAACAGAAGGGTAGATGAAGAGGAATCCTCCGTTCGAACTGTTAATCCACAGGTGAGGGACGAGACGTTAGAGCAACTACTGGCACAAGTTCGCGACTTGCAAGCTCGAGTCGATGGGAGGAAGAGCAGAGGAGCAAAAGAACACCCATTCTCGCAGCAGATCCTGAGAGCCGACTTACCCAAAGGCTTTAGGGAGTTGAACATATGGTATGACGGCACCACAGACCCATCTCGACATCTGAGGAGTTTCGAAAACATGGCAGTACTGCATCGCTACAGCGACCCCGTGCAATGTCGCGCTTTCTTGACGACTCTGACAGGGTCGGCCCAGGACTGGTCTCATCAATTACCGGCCGGGTCGATTAGGGATTTTGACGGTTTCAGCTCGAGCTTCCTTAACCAATTCGCAATTGCGAGGGTGCAAGAGAAATCTTACCTCTCGTTGATTAGCATGCAGCAGAAGAAGGGCGAGTCGTTGCGGGAGTATGTGGCAAGATTTACCAAGGCGTGCGTCGAATGCCCAACAGCGACAGAGGAAATCAAATCGGGAGGACCGACGAGGGGATTACTACCAGGATTGTGTAAAAACTCTTTGGCCAAGCGACCTGGTAGGAGTTTCGATGACGTATTGGGAAGGTGTGCCAAATACATGAATGTCAAGGAGGCCGAAGCCGACTACTTGCAAAGTGTGAAGATGTCTCAAACCGACAGTCGACGACAAGAAGGAAAAGAAGGGCCAATCGACAGGAGATAGAAGGGGATCCCCGAGGGCTGATAGGGGTGAAGGCAGATCTAGGGGATGGGGACCAACTCAATATACACCCCTATCGGCTCCCCACGCAAGAATTCTGGAAGTTATGAAGAGGGAAATCCGCGACGACGTGGTGAGATGGCCGTGAACGAGGAAGGACGGACCCATAAAGCCCAAAAGCAACTTATACTGTCGATTTCACAAAGATTACGGGCACAACACTGACGATTGTCGACACTTGAAGGACGAGATTGAACGGTTGATAAAGGCAGGCCACCTGAAGGAGTTCATATACAAAGATCGGGAGAGGTCGAGCAGGAGACGCGAAAGGAGCAAGAGTCCTCGCAAGAGGGCGAGATCACCAGACAAGGAGGAACTCCCACCAAAAAGAGGGGTCATCAACATGATTTTCGGAGGATCGACTGATGGAGATTCCAATCGGGCAAGAAAGGCCTATGCTCGAGGCCGATATGCGAAAGTCGAGGTGCAGCAGGTCGACGAGAGTGGACCGGTAATGAACTTTGGACCGGCGGACGTTGGTGAAGTCGAAAGGCCGTATAACGACGCCTTGATGATAACGGCGCAGATATCAGGATACGAGGTGCAAAGGGTGTTTGTCGACACCGGGAGTTCCGTGAACGTGATTTTCTACGAATGCCTCAGGAGATGGAGCTTGACATTGAACTTACACCCCTACACACATCACTCTTTGGATTCAATGGCTCAGAAGTCGCTCCCCTAGGAGAAACTATGCTTGCTGTCGTCCTGGGGGAAGGCGACTTGAGGAAGGTAAAAATGGTGAGATTTGTGGTGGTCGATGTCGAGTCGGCTTATAACGTAATCCTAAGGAGACCAGCGCTCAATGCATTTCAAGCAGTCGTGTCGACCTATCACATGAAGTTGAAGTTCCCTGTGGGAGATCGAGTGGGAGAGGCTCGAGGGGATCAAAAGTTGTCGAGAACATGTATCAGATTGCGGTCAAAACCAATCAACGAGCTGAGGTACGAGAAGGCAAGAGACCGATGACAAGTGAAAAAAGGCCGAGAGGGAATGACCTGGAGCCTCATGGGGAATTGATGGAAATTCAAATCGGAGAATCAAAGGACCAAACCACCAAAGTCGGGAGAGAGTTGGAGGACGAGTTGCGAGAACAGTTGGTGGGATTGCTGAAAGAATTTAGGGACATATTCGCTTTCTCGCCTGAGGAATTGACGGGAATCGACCCGGAGGTTATGGAACACAAACTCAATGTCGACCCCCTCAGAAAACCTGTGAAGCAACGACTCAGGCACCATGGCGCTGAAATCGACAAAGCAATCGAAGTCGAGGTGGATAAGTTGCTGAAGGCCAAACATATCAAGGAGATCCAATTCCCCGAATGGATATCTAACATAGTTATGGTGAGGAAAGCATTGAACAAGTGGCGTATGTGCATCGAATTTTGTGACTTAAACCTGGCGTGCCCTAAAGATCACTACCCTTTGCCTAGAATCGACCAGTTAGTCGACTCCACAGCTGGTTGCGAGCTGCTGAGCATGATGGACGCATCTCAAGGATACCATCAAATTCCATTGGCCCCCGAGGATCAAAGCAAAGTAAGTTTTGTGACGAGTAAGGGGACATATTGCTACGTCGTCATGCCCTTTGGCCTAAAAAATGCAGATGCAACCTACCAGCGGCTGATGAATAGAATGTTCAAACCTCAGATCGGTCGGAATATGGAAGTGTACGTCGATGATATCTTGGTGAAGAGAAAGTCCTCGACTTTACACCCAGACGACTTAAGGGAAGCGTTCAAAACCCTTAGGACGTTTGGGATGAAGTTGAATCCGAGCAAATGTGCCTTTGGAGTAAAGGCAGGACGATTTCTTGGTTATGTCGTCACGGAGCGAGGGATCGAAGTGAATCAAGATAAGGTGCAGGCCATACTCGACATGGCTCCACCACGAAACATCATAGAAGTCCAAGTGCTGACGGGAAGGATTCCAGGCTTGAGCAGATTCATCGCTCGGGCGGCCGAGAAGAGTTTCCCTTTCTTCAAATTACTCAAGAAAAAGACGGTTTTCAAATGGAGTGACGAGGCGCGGATGGCCTTCGAGAAAGTGAAGGAGTTCCTGGGCGAACTGCCCTTGCTGACCAAACCAGAACCAGGTGACGAGTTGATTCTATATATTTCGGTGGGGGAGTTTGCTTTGAGTTCAGTGTTGCTGCGGGAGGAGGGAAGCTCCCAACAGCCGATTTACTACACAAGTCGAGTACTCCAGGGTGCGGAGACGAGATACCCAGAAGTCGAGAAAGCTGCCCTGACACTAGTTATAACAGCCAGAAAACTGAGGCCTTATTTTCTGAATCATACAATAGTGGTGAGAACAAATTTCCAATTGGGAGAAACATTGGGTCGACCTACTGTCTCAGGTCGACTCGTAAAGTGGGCTGTGGAGTTGAGCGAATATTCTATCAAATACGAGCCGAGGCGAGCCATTAAAGCCCAAGCTTTAGCCGATTTCATTCAGGAAGGCACCAAAGGAGAGAAAAGGAAATGGATAATGCATGTCGACGGGTCTTCTGCGGCCAAAGGATCTGGTTTGGGAGTCGTCCTCGTATCCCCTGAAGGCGAGCAGCTCGACTTCGCCATCAGAATGGGATTCAAAGCCTCAAACAATGAAGCTGAATATGAGGCACTTATCAAAGGGATTCAACTGGCAATCGGTGGCGGGGCAACAGAGATCACAGCACATTCCGACTCGCAGCTTGTCGTCGGACAGGTGTTGGGAAATTGTGAGATAAAGGAAGATAGAATGATGAAGTATGTCGAGGAAATCCAAAGCCTCATACAAGGATTGGGGAAATTTGAGTTAACACAAATCCCGCGAGAAGAAAACAAACGAGCCGACTGGCTCGCAAGAATCGCAAGCTCAAACGAAGGAAAATGAGGAAATCATATCACCACGATGCACATCGAGGGAAGCGTTCTGAGCGAAACCATGGAAATAGACGAGAAGGATGATTGGAGGAAATCGATTTGCGAACTCTTGCAGGGCCGAGTCCCTGCAGGAGACAAGCAGGAGGCGGAAAAGGTGGCTCGATATTTAAGCAAATACTTTGAAGTCGACGGTATTCTATACAAGAAATCGCTGGTCGGGCCCCATCTGCGATGTGTTTCAGAAGAAGAAGGAATACATGTTCTGAGAGAAATCCATGAAGGATGTTGCGGAGCACACATAGGATCTCGAGCACTGACTGGCAAAGCCCTGCGAGCAGGGTATTACTGGCCCAAGGTGCGAGCAATGGCGGAGAAGCTCGTGCGAGAATGCGATAAGTGTCAGCGACACGGCCAAGTCACCCATGTTCCAGCTGAATATATGACGATAATCAACTCTCTGATACCCTTTGCGCAATGGGGAATCGACTTGGTGGGCCTGTTGCCAATGGGGACGGGACAAAGAAAATTCTTGGTGGTCGCGGTCGACTATTTTAGCAAGTGGGTCGAGGCGGAACCCTTGGCGCGAATTACTCAAGAAAAGATGATACAATTCCTGTTCAACCATATCTGTTGTCGATTTGGAATTCGGAAGGTGTTAATCTCAGACAATGGAACCCAATTCCAAGGAAAACGGATCCAAGCATGGTGCCTCGACATGAGAATCAAACAGAGATTTGCGTCAGTCGCACATCCACAAGCAAATGGGCAAGTCGAAGTTACTAATCGAACTATCCTCCAAGGATTGAAGAAAATACTGGAAAAAGCGTCGGGAGCTTGGGTCGACGAGTTGACAACAGTCCTATGGGCCTATAGGGCGACTCCAAGAAGTTCGACGGGACAATCCCCATTTCACATGGTCTATGGGATGGATGCGTTATTGCCAATTGAAGTCGGCCTCGACTCCCACAGATCGAAGTTCTACGAAGAAGGGAGGAACGAGGGAATGATCGAAGAGGCCCTAGACCTAATTGAAGAAGGTCGAGAAGAAGCCTGGGTGCGATCTGTCGAGTACAAACAGAAGATGCCAGCAGCCTTCGACAAGAAGGTCCGAACCAGACGATTCCAAGTGGGGGACCTCGTCCTCAAACGAGCCGACGCTCTCAAACATGTCGGCAAGCTCGAAGCTAACTGGGAAGGGACCTACACTATCACAAAGGTGCTCGAGAGGCGCGCATATGAACTCGAGGATGGAGAAGGTCGACAACTCCCACGATCCTGGCATGTGATCCATCTCAAACGCTTTTACGCTTAAGGCAATATTTCGAATTACTTTTTGTACTGAACAATGTCTGAATTGAATTCAATGATGAAATGAATCTGTTTTATGCTTCAGTTATGTTTCTTACATTTACACATCGACTTCAATATGATTGTATGAAAAATCGAATTTTTCAAAACGGCTATGAAGCCGACTAACTTTGCAACAATTATGAAATCAACTAACACAACTACGAAGTTGTAAATTCTCGAGCGGAATCTCGAGCAGGCTACGAAGCCTTTGACTACGAAGTCGACTAACACAACTACGAAGTTGTAAATTCTCGAGCGGAATCTCGAGCAGGCTACGAAGCCTTCGACTACGAAGTCGACTAACACAACTACGAAGTTGTAAATTCTCGAGCGGAATCTCGAGCAGGCTACGAAGCCTTCGACTACGAAGTCGACTAACACAACTACGAAGTTGTAAATTCTCGAGCGGAATCTCAAGCAGGCTACGAAGCCTTCGACTACGAAGTCGACTAACACAACTACGAAGTTGTAAATTCTCGAGCGAAGTCTCGAGCAAACTACGAAGCTTTAGACCACGAAGTCGATTAACACAACTACGAGGTTGAAAATTCTCGAGTGGCATCTCGAGCAGGCTACGAAGCCTTCGACTACGAAGTCGGCTAGCATAACCATTAACAATTGGCACTCTCGAACGGAATCTTGAGCAAATTACAAATCTCACACTCATGACATCGGTATACACAATAATGCTATTATCGCGTTTACAGAATGAAAAATTTTGGTACAATCAACTTTGATACACATCTAGACAACGAACACCAACACGGCTAAGAAGCTGTTCAAATCGTTGCTCGACTTCGACCAGCTCGCAAGAAGGGTTGGGGAGAAGACGAGTTGAAAAACTTGTGTTTCACAGCTAAGAAGTTGTTCAAATCGTTGCTCGACTTTGACCAGCTCGCAAGAAGGGTTGGGGAGAAGACGAGTTGAAAAAGTTAACGTTTATCAGCTATGAAGCTGCTACAAGCATTGCTCGACTTCGACCGGCTCGCAAGAAGGGTTGGGGAGAAGACGAGTTGAAAAACTTAACGTTTACCAGCTATGAAGCTGTTCAAATCATTGCTCGACTTCGACCAGCTCGCAAGAAGGGTTGGGGAGAAGATGCACGGGGAACAACAGCAAAATAATTTGAAATACAGCTAACACAAGCAATGAAAAAAAAAGAGAAGATTATATTGATTCGAAAATTCATTACACTAACAGTCGTCTCGACCTTTACATAACTTGAAAATAGGTCGAGAACGACAAGAGAGAAAAAAAAAGAAAGAAAAAAAAGAAACAAACAAAAACATCGGCACGGCCCGAGAATAGACAAACAAAACTAAGAGTCGCCAGTCGACTTCTCAGCCATGTCATCTCCACCTTCCATCCCGACGGATTCAGCTTTATTATCAGCATCTTTTTCATTTTCTTCGGCAAGCGGCTCCGTCCCCTGCTCCTCGCCTTCCTCCACATCCACGACTTCGGCCGCACGACTAACCCCCTCTGGCCTGACTAATTCGGTCGAACCGACCAGAGGTGCGATGGGAGCCTCGAGTTGCGAGCCTAGGCCAGCCTTGCGAATGGCCCAGGCCTCGATTCCCGTCCACCATGGAAAGTCATCGGGAAGGGACGAGTCGCCCTCATAGCCTTCGGGGTCAGGGAGCGTCTCTTTAACCGCCTCGCGGTCGAGCTTCCCAGCGAAGTCGGACCCCTCTACCACCGCCTCCCACGCGTCAAAAGCAAAGTCAAAATATTGGGCGACGGCAGGGCAAAGCTTGTCGAGGAAAGCAGGGGAGTTGCAGAAGGCCTTCACGACCTCTTGACGGTAGGTCTCGAGGAAGATGGCGCCCATCGAGGACTTCAGAAAGGTCCTGTGCCCCTCCTCGACGCCGCTCTCCCTCTCGACCATAGCCTCGTCACGAGCCTTGTCGAGGTCGGCCTTGAGTTTGTCGTTCAGGTGCCGAAAAACGGCCTTATCGGCCTTCAGCTTGTCGACCAGGGCCTTCGAGGCCTCCAAGTCTTCTTTCAGCGCCTCGATTTCCTGGCACTGAGCGTCGCATTGGTCCTCGAGGGACTTAGTGGAGGCAAGAGGAGCCTTGCTCGTCTCCTCGAAGCATGGGAGCGCCGCGGCCAGGAACTGCGAAAGAAAATGGAAAACAAATGAGATTAGATGAACCAAGTTTAAAAACATCATGTAAAAACAAAGTCGATTAAGAGATAAGAAGAATACCCGAGAAAGGCACAAGACTGCGTAATTTGAACGCTCATAGAGGTTCCCCTCGACGCGCTCCTTGTCGACGTCGGGGATAGTAGAATTGAGGTACTGGGCCACCTGATAGGGCTCAGGGTGGTTCCAGAGTCGAGACGGCATTTTGACCGTCACGTCCTGGACGGTGATCGGAGCCTTGGCGGGCTTCTCGACCGCCTTCCCTTTCCCTTTGTCGACCTTGCGACGTTTCAGGTCGTCTGGGATCAGGACGACGGCCCGGTCATCTTGAGCCCTCTTGCGGGAGCTGGAGCCCGACGGTTTGTTTTGGGCGACACCAGGGTTCTCGACCCTGGACTTCTTCGCAGCAGTCGACTCGACTGCCGCACCAGCGGGACGGGAAGGAGGTGGAGTAGAGCCACCCACCGGCTTCTCGGCCGGTTGTTTCTTGAGCTCGAAACGTTTAAGTGCCTTAACTGAAATAATAGAAGAGAAGTTAGTATATGAAGAACACTTAGCAGTCATGATTCGAATGATCAAAGTTTACAAACAGCTACACAAGGAAGTATGTTAAAAAAGCTTACGGGGGTCATCGAGACGAGGAAGGTCCTCGTAGATGACGATACGAGCATGATTGACCAATTCACGGTCCTTTATTAACTGACGAGCACTATACGTATGCTTATTGAGCTCCGCCAGCAGAGTAGCGAACTCGTCAGAGTGGGGCCGTTTATTTTGTTTCACTTTCGAGGTGATCCATTTATTCATATAGGGATACATGCCGGGAGCAGGTCGAATGAAAACAAACTTCGACTTCCACTCGGTGACATTCGACGAGAGATCGTCAAGAAAGGTGACGCCGGCACGACGACCCAGGCAGTGAGCGCCTTTGGAGAGTCGATAGCCATAGCAATAGAAGAAAAACTCGGGCGAAAAGAATTTGAGTATTATTCGGGAGACGACTATAAAGGCTATCATAATACGGATAGCATTCGGAGAAAATTGGTTTATGGGGATATTATACAGGTTACTTATTAGCAGAAGCTCGTCTTGGATGGGGAAGTGAAGGCCGGAGACGACTTGGTCTACAAAAAACGTATGGCAACCAGGAGGAGGATGAGCGAAATCGTCATTAGGACCTGGGGCGACTAACTCCCAGTCGGAAGGAAGCCCGCTAAACTTCCTGAAGCCCTCGACCTCGGCTGCAGAGGCATAACAAAAAGGATTTAAAACAGCTAACCTAGCTAAGGGACAAGCTATTGATACAACATTTTGAGAATTAAGAAGTGGAACAATTATTGGTACAGATACAGGGCTGGTTCTATAAACGGGGATGTCTAATAACCTAAGAGGAATACCTCGAGGAATAAGATCAAGACGAGGAGGATTTCCTCGAGAAGGACTCTTAACGATGTCGACTAAACCGCCCTCCAAGAGCGCTTGGTCGTGCTGCTCTCAAACGGCAGAAGAAGCAGTGGCGAGAGAAGGAGAACAATGGGAAGGCAGCGAAACCATCCTATAGTCGGTTACCTCGACAGAGTCGGAACTAGAACCCTGGTCGATTTGATAAATATAATCGTTGATCTGCTGACCAAGGGAGCCAAAGAGAGGAGACGAGTCGGAAGCTAAGGAAAGAAAAAGAAGGAGAAGGTCGAAGTTAGTAAAGTCACGAGTTAGGGCCTACAAGGCCGAATCAGGACGACTCGCAATAATCGACAGAGGAAGAAAGGGCAAAGAAGGGGCAATCGCTATCGGTATCTCGACTTAAATAAACCAGTAAGTCGACCTCAGTCGACTCGAAAAGAGATAAGTGAAGAAAGAAAGCCACTAAGTCGACAAGAGCCGACTTAGCGACAGGGGAAATCGACTGCACATCGGCAGCCGACGACTGGTGAAAACAATAAATCTGGACAGAGAATGCGCATAAAAAGATCCAATGAGTAATATATAATAAATCCTCGAAGAACAGGAAGAAATCACATGAACTTCAACATCAAAAAGGCCAGAAAAAATTAAAGAAGGAAAAACCAACAGAAAGTTAAGAAATAAGAGAGAATAGTAAACTTACACATGGTGGCCGGATTGAATTCGAAAGAAGTGAAGGTCGCCGGAAACGAATATCGCCGGTGAAGCCGAAACTCGCAGGTAGCCGGAAAGCTTGAAGAAAGTTGAGAGAGAGTGCAAGAAGTTTTAGAATGCGAAAAGTGGTTTGTGGAAAAATCGAAGTATATTTATATAAGGAAGTGATGGGTGTGGATCGTTGGATCATCAGGAGAACCAACGATCCTGATGAGGTACGAAATTTGAAGAGACAGGGGTGGAGATGACGCGCGTCACTTTAGGGTTTCGAAATTTGAAATTTGAAATGGGTCTGTCAGAGTGTCAGACTTATCTGAAAGAGCAATCATGAGATTGAGGTGCGCACTAATCGATTGACGAGACGAGTTGTAGAAGAAGCCAGTACGAGCAAGAATGGTAGGCAGACGACACAATTATACTTCACCAAATTTACTCTTAAGCAGTCGACTGCTTAGAGTAATTTTCGGGGGGGACTAGATGATATAGCCACATAAGGATAACTCGGTCCAGAAGCTCCTTACTCAACCAGTGGACCACTCGAACTACTCGCATGTCGACATGACTCCGTCGACATGATCAAATCGACTTCCCTAAAGTCGATTCTACTGAGAGCAATCAAGAAGAGGCAGAAATTGGTCTAGTCGACCCTCGCGAGTCGACCCTAGTCCATCGACTTCCGTTAGTCGACATCAATGAAAGAGGAACAACAAGAGTACAACGCCTGAGCGTCCCAATATCCCAAGTCGACTCTCAGTAGTCGATTGAACTAAGACGACTCTCTGAAGACGACTTCGCCTCAAAGAATAGTCAAGCGTAGCCTCCGAATCCGCACATATCCACGAGTCGATGTCCTAGCTCTCGAGGTCGACCTCACATACCTCGAATAGCAAAGACGTGATGACGACTCATCACACTTGAAACGTACTTGAAGTTCTACACATTACGAAGGATAAGAAGGAATCTGTTGATGACTCAGCAACAAGGGGAGACGAATCGACCGGGGCATTTTTGGACCTTCTAGGTCCACCGACTTGGGCATTCTGGGTACTCCAGGTAAATATTCACTCCTATATAAAGGAGGTGAGGTAACCCTAAACCCCAACTCTCATTCATTCCCCCTCTCCCCATAGCTGCTGCGCAGCATCTCTTCATCACTCTGATACTGACTTGAGCGTCGGAGGCTCTACGTCGGAAACACCTCCGGCGTTGAGTTTTTGCAGGAATCCAGCGGTCTAACGACGGTTGGGAAGCGGTTCAAGCAGATCTGAGCTCACAACAACCGGTTTACTCCAGATCTAGAAGTAGACCCATCAGGGGAAATCTACTATAAAAGGCAAGAAAACTCGAAAAAATAGGGTTTTCTCATTTCCACTGTAGCTACACTTCCTTTCTTTCATCTTTTTCATTTTTCATCAGATATTTGATAGATAAAACATTATGAATTGCTTGTTTTTCATGTGGATCTAGATATGACTGTATATATTTTGCAAAACGGGGGTGTTGTTGTTTTATCTTCAATTTTTGTTTATATTTTCGAAAAAAAAACCCCCTATGTTCTCTGCCTTTCTTTCACCTTTTTCGTTTTTGATTCACACTCACTGTGAATCCTGGTTTTTCGTGTGGATCTTCATATATGAAAATTTTCATAGTTTTTTTGTGTGGGTTTTTCTCATGTTGAGATTTCATAGTTTTTTTGTTCCAAGATCAAAAATTTAAGAGTGTTACTAGGTAATTTGAAGGTTGATTGAACAAATTTAATCACTCCTTTGCAAAATAATGAAGATTTTCTAACCAATTTTGTAACGCCCCGTTGTTTTAAAATGAAAAATGTAGAATTTGTCAAAAATAAGAATAAATTTTTCGAAGTTTATTAACCGATTTAAAAAAACATTTTTGCGAGCATTACTCAACGTCAAACAACAATCTAGATTTATCAATAACCAAACATAATAATCTCGAATCAAAGGTTATACCATAACAACAATTTCAAATATTCGATGACATAATCTCAAATCATAACTAATCGTATTCCGTTCAACATATCTGATGCAGAATAATTGTGATTATTATTATTATTATTATTATTATTATTATTATTATTATTATTATTATTATTATTATTAGTACTAGTAGTAGTTAGTGTTAGTGTTATATACTGAAAGCTTGGCTTTGCATGTTATTACACATTTACCCTTTATGAATGAGAATCATGTTAGATTAAACAAGTTCTATGTTCTGTTGTTCTGCACTTAGATAGGGTGGGTCGTCATCGGGCGAACCGAAGATCACTCTGTCGGTTACTTGCGAACAAGAATAGTTGTTCACAACCTAGATGGACATGAACACCCCATCCGAACGGTTGTAGTGTCAACTGTACAGTTTGTCTTGACTGATTAGTTGCACTAGTACATTTATGTATTGAACAGGATCCCAGAGAGGAGAAGTTCATTTTATACTGATCGTCGTAAATGAACTAGGCCTCGGTTAATTACTGCGTTCTCTTAACCCGTAAGATATTAAACAGGCAGATATATATAATATATATTACTTTGATTCACATGGGTGAGGTTCAGTTCGCTGGATTAATATTCCTACTGTTTTGGGTAATATTATTATATATAGGATGTGCTGTTAGGATATTTACGGTCACCATGTGCGTTAGTTTGATGATGTCCCCGGAGTGAGTTCATGAAGGATTGTTATGCTAAACCCTGCAGGTGGATTAAATTCCGGCATAATAAGAATGTGATGAACGAGCGCTAGCTTCGGTGAAATAATAATAAATTAATTAATTCTTGATTGTCAGTAATCGAATTAATTAATGGACATTATATCTTAAACGTGGGGAGGTAAATCGAGTAATTATTATTGGAGTCTCAAATGTAATTTGGGCTAGGGAAAGGGAGTGCAATAATATAATGTTGGTGGCCCATTAATATTATTTAATTAATTAGAGGAGTGGGTTTGGCCCACAGTTAGTCTAATTAATTAAGGAGCCCTTTTCCTAATCTCCTTAGGGTCCCTACTGTAGCTCCATATATACATCATTAAGCTCATGAGAAGAGAATCCCAATCCTATTCACACGTGAATAACGCCGCCCATCTCTCTCTCTCTCTCTATATCTCATTCGAGCTTTATCTTCTTCTTGTTGCTCCACTGGTACAAGTTGAAGAAGGGTGTATTGAGTAATACAGTAGAAGATCTGTAGGTAAACCGAGACGAAATAGATTTTGACCTACAGAACTAACCGGAAGTCCGATTGAGACGTAAAGTATACCCAGACGACCGTCTCGACGAGTGCTTTCCATCGCCGCCAATTTCGCCGGAATCCGACGCCGCACGCGCCGCCGAAAGGTGTCTGGCAGCAAAATTTCGTTTTGATCTGTTTGCATCCGTTTGATCCAGTTTTGATCTGATCTTGTTCGTGCAACCCAAGACGCGTGTTGCGGTCAATCAATTGCGGTCAACCGTTCATGGTCAACCAGATCTACATAAAATTTAAGCCGTAAGTTCTCTACGTCAAACCTTTAGATCCGCAGCGCATAGGTTTACGTTTGCTATTGAATTCGTGATTTGTACATAACGAGATCCTCACAGATCCCAAAAGTTAGCTTGGAGAATAAGCTAGGGTTTAGTTTAAGAGTATTATTTAAAGGGCTCTTGTGCTTTGTTATTAGGGGAGTTGATTTTGAATGAAAATATAAATTAATTGTGCGTTTTATCGAGAGAGTATCTCGTTTATCCTTCCCATTCGTATGCTTCCCTACATCAGTTGGTATCAGCAGTCAGTACGATTCGCGATGTCACCGGGACGACAAGATGCCGCAAATAAAAGACGTGATGCAACCTTCGACGATTGGTTTCAACAGATCGACTACCGATTTGAACAGTTAGACGTGCGTTGGATTGGTTTGCAGATCTTTCGATGGGGACCGAGGATTTTCATTTGACGCTTAACAACGAGGTCTGGGATTTGCAGATGAACCTTTCCGCCGGTGACCGGGGTGTGCGCGGGGGAGTTCAAGGAGGAAGTGGACGTCGTGTTCCAAGCGGGGTGCCCCGTCAGCGATCTCCACAACCGCCGCGCAGCGATGCAGACGGTGAGGAGACCATCTCGGAGGTGGATCCCTTCGGAGAGTGGCTGCAACCACCCGTCGAGACTAAGCTCGTTGTTGCGCACGACGATCAAGATGTGCGTCAACAGAATGTGATTTTTTAGGAAGATGACGGCCTATTGTACGACGATCTGTCTATTTTCGATGAGGAGCCTCCGGTGACGGAGACATATTTTTACGGCAATATTGGTCCCGCGGGACGTCACAGAAGTTGAGCCTTTGACGGGGATGCCATCGTTGAAACATGATGTTTGGAGTATATTGGCTAACGATGGCTTGTGGGAGCCGAAGCCGACGCTCAATAACTGGTGGGCCATTTTTCGATTGTCTATCGCGAAGTCTCCCAACAACGGGATTGTGACACCTCGCCTTACTTAGCTTTGAAAAAATTAGACTAAAATTTTCGCTTTTATTTTCGAAAGGTCGTGCGAGATGGTTTTCGAAAATACTAACTTGTTGCGGGATGATACAGATAAAAACTTGCATAACTTACTCACACACATAAATAAAACATGCAACCAAATCAATCTGCTACGGAGATAATGGAATCATACATGCAATCTGATGTCTCGCACTGTCTAGCTACCAGAAGCTGATCCGAAATACTTAATACATGCATACCTATCTGAATAAAAACATGATCATAAATTTAGGACATAAAATGTAGGTAAAAATGTCCTCGACTATCATGACCACGCTTGCCACGCATGTGCTCACCCGACATGCTCGACTCTGTCACCTGAAAAACACAATGGGGGCGTGAGCAAACCACTATGCTCCGCAAAGACCAGTACTGAATAAAACAACATTAATAATAACATATCATGGCATCAATATATAAGAGCTTAAACTGAAATCTTTTCTTTTATTTTCTTTTCTAAAATTTGGTCCGTCGACCCTCGGTCCTCGGCCGCTCGTGTGCACACCACCCAGACACTGAGGTCAAAGCCCCAGCCGGGTACCAGGTGGATCTCGGAAGGCCCTTAGATCGGCCTCTCACCTGGGAGAACTAACTGTCTCGAACATACCTCAGTCATGGTACAAATATTATAGATGATGTAGAATCCAGTACATGACCCCCACCTGATTTACTGAAAATAGTTGGCAAGTGCTTGAAACTGAAGTAGCTGTCGGAGGCTCGACTCTCCTTAAGCTACATAACCATATAAGAAAATAAATGCTAAGTATTATGCTCGGAATTATTAATAATATTCTAAGATGCTCGGCTCTATCTAATCGCTTAAACTGGACTGGGTTTGCTCAAAAAAATTCTAAAATTTCAGAAAGAGACTCGGACTGAAAATCACGAACGAAAACGGACTCAAACCGGCCGGTTCGCTGGCTGGTCAGATCGCCGGTCCGCTGGAACCAGGCGGTCGGGTGCTGGCTCGGGCTGACCGGGCTCAGCCCCGGCAGGGCCTGCCAGTGCCCTGACGTGGCATTGGGCACAGCAGGTGTGGCCGGGCTCGGCCCTGGGTGCTGCTGGGCATGGACCGGCGCGGTCAGAGGTTGTTGGCATGGGCCCTGGCACGACTGGTGGCACTCGGGTGCTGCTGGGCACTACCGAGGTCGGCTGAGGCTCTGTCGTGCTGCTGGGCACGGACAGGCACGACTGGACTCGGGACAGACACGCACTGACGCTACGCGGGAGCTATCGGGCGTCTCTGAGGGCTCTGGCCACTCGGGGGTACTGTTGGGGCACGTCCCGAGGCCAATTGGACTCGACAGACACGGCCAGACGCTATATGCGTCGGCACGGCCACAACTGGACTAAATTGACCCGACTCAGGTTGGCTCTGGGCACGGCACGAGGCTTTGGCTCGAGAACTCGTGCGCTGGGATTGGCACGGCGCTACAGGGTGCCGTGCATGTTGTTCTAGGCGCGATGGGCGCCGATGCTATGCACACGGGCACGGACTGAGTGCTGTGGGCGGGGTCACGTGCACGCAGACTGAGTGTCTCGCGCCTACCGGGTGCGGGCATTGGCCAGGCTAGCCTCTGAAGGCACGGACAGGCACACAACTTAACCTCTAAGGACGCGGACAGGCACAGGGCCGACACTGCACGTGCTATAGGCGCGGCCAGTGACCATGGCCTGTCCTTACTGGCCATCCGACTACTATTCCGGTGACATGCAATCTATCTCAACTCAACATGATATAAAATGCATAAATATCACAAGAAACCCTAGGATGACTCGGGCATGCATAGACTTGATCCGATAGGGCCGATAAGGCACAGACGGACTCTAAGTCACCGTAACAACTTCTCAAACATACATATATGACCAAGGCCGAATCATTAGCATAATAAATCATGACTTATGAGCATATACTCGCATGCATAGAGATGAGGCTCGGGGGTAAAAATTCACATAAAATCATGAACTAGTTGACCAAGGAAACGATCTCCAAATATGCTCAAATTTATACACCATCAATCTCATGATTTATAAGGAGGATTAGACTATCAAACTCGGCTTGACCATGCATGGAGCTAAAAATTCAAAATTAAGGCTTTAAATTCCTAAAAATCAAAACTCATGGATAAACACATGCATGGCTTGAATTCTCTACATGATAAATCTTAAATTATCATAAAATAGCTAGGAGACTCAAAAGTCACGAGCTAACCTTCTTCAAGGAACGAAAATGGTGTTCGTTTCCTTTGCTAGAGCTTGACACGACTTTGAGGGACTTAGGCTTGTTGGGGTTGATAATGGCTGCAAAGGATGAACTCAAGAGGGTTATAAAAATCCAAGGAATACTTGGAAAGTGATGAGCCACGAGAGAAAGGGGCTGGAACCAGCTGATCCTCGTTGCTCTTTCCTCTCGGGTCGCGCGCGCGTGTGGTGATGGCTAAGGGTGGCACTCGGCCTTCTCTTCTATATCTCTCAATATGCTCAAGTGTTAGAAGTATCAAAGATCTAAAATGGCTAAAGAATGGGTCTTTTATAGGTGGTGTGGCGGAGTGTACAATGAAGGATGGTGGAAGACAATTCTAGTGGGACTTATGCACTCCATGCGCATGGAAGTTGGGGCCAGGGTTTTGGGCATGCCTTTGCACGGTTTTCATGGTTATCTTGGGTGGAATGGTAGGGTTTTCAGAGCACTAGGATCTGGTGGAGTGGACTGGTCAGGTCTGGTACCACAAGAGGGGACAAGTCTTCCACTAGCTCATTAAAATAATAAAAAACCCATGTTCCACTTAACCTTCATCATAGTTGACTTTCCCTTAACCATGCTTAGGGCCATCTCAGCTGAAATTATCCCTAGTTAACCCCTTAATACACGCATGAAGTTGGGATATGGAGAAGAGGGCCGAAACTTAGGCATTGGTGTAACGCCCCACTTTATTTTAAAGAAAATCCATGGCTTTTCCAAAAATCGAGGTAAAATTTTCGAAATTCATTTTTCGAACCCGAAACATATCGGTGTTACTCATTCATTTCAAAACCTAGTTCAAGTCATGTCTGAACTAACGGGGATTCATTACCCGATTTTTCAAAGGTTTTCATTAACCATTTTGTCAACTACATAAACAATAAACATAAACATCATGATATCCTTATCCGCATGCTCATGAATATCAAAGAAAGGTTTTTTAACATAAACCAATCCAATACGTTTCCAAAATTATCAAGTCAACATGTTTTCAAAATCAAACCAGTTCAACATGTTCAAGCAATCCAACATAAGTTCATAAATGCGGAAGCAAATAATAATTATAAGTAAATAAACAAGGCCACCCACTCACCTTTGTCTCGTCATCCGCCAACTGCTTAATCTGCATCCATGAAGAGCAGGTGAGAGTGAGCATAATAGGAAAATTTAATGCTCACCACTATGAATATGCACATTTATAACAATAAAAGGTATGGTCGCAGCATGAACATAAACAATAATAACATCATGTCTCATATCTAGTCACATCAATGACTCTTAGCCACATCAATGGCTCACTCCTGCGTACACATCTTTCATTAGTTGCAGAAAGGGGATTCATTACCCTAACGGCGAGAGTGCGTGCCACGCAAGGACACGGCCTTTCATTAGGTCTTAAAGAGACTTGCCTCCTAAGGGCAACAGTATTACATCGACGGGGACAACCGTACCGACGGCCATCAAGCTCACATCGATAGGCTACATGATCACATGCATACAAAGATCATACAAAATTTTTAAACACAATTAAACACACATATGCATAGAATTTTTTAGGATAACTAACCCACCTGAATATCCGGATTGATAATAACTCAAAGCAATGGAAGTAGGTCGAGGCTGGACTCCTCCATTACCTACATTCGTTGGGACTTGTCTTAGAATCTTATCAAGGCTTATCTTATTCTTGCTAGTCTTATAAACTTTGAAAACTAGCTCACTTGGCTTCGCCTAGCTTGCATTCTTTGAAAACATTTTATGCTTAAGTCTTTTCGATTGATGGATATCTTGGCTTGCTTAACTTTTAACTCTAAGGACATTTATGGACCAAACATTCTCATGGATCAAGAAATAAATCATTTAGGTCATATAATCGTGCATTTCGATGGTGCGTGCCATTTTCGAAATCAAACTAATGATTTTTGTAAAACATGATATGCGCAGCGATTTTCAAACGAACACATCTAGCAGCACATAAATCGAAACAACATGTAACCAGTGGAATGTGATTCCTAGACATAAATCTATAACTCTTAAGAACAACTTAAAATGAGACAAGGTCATTATCCACATGATAAATCAGTAAACATTCAAGATAAGGGTGCAGTCAAAACATTCAAATAGGGTGGCAACATTTTGAGGATAACTAGAGCTATAATCATGCTAAAAATATGAATCAGGTACTCATAGAAATATAAGAAATTAAGCTAAAATTTTTGTGAAGACAACTTTAGAAAATTCTGACATCGACACATAGATAATGCAACAATATCACAAAACATTGCTGCAGTCCGGAAATGAAAATGGACAACTTACAACACTTCAGTAAAACAACAATAACTCAAATTATAGAACTCTAAATCATACAAACTCAAAACCTACAGAAACTACACAACGAAAGATACAAATTTCATGAAGATCATGTTTACATATAATTACGTTAAAGCCATCAATTCAGAGCATACATTTAATGCATATACATAGCCACTGCTTCAAAATTTCTGGGCATGAATTCAACTTAGAAAAATAATATAAAATCTATCAAAATCCCAAATTGCATATATCCAATTCCTACAGGCAGCTTACAACATATATTACATTTGTCATGAAGAATGCATTTTCATACAGGCACGTTAAGATCATCAAAAATAGCCATGAACTACGGTCAAAATTTCTGTCCGAGTTTATCAAAACTGCATGTTTGTCCAACTTAGAAAATTCATATGAAATCCATTTCAACTCCAAATCACAAAATTCTAAAACTCACTGAATCCTAACTCAGAGCACTACATAATTAATGCAGAACACTTGTCCAAGAAACAGCATCTTGGACAACACATAGCATCGAATCACATAAATTATATGTTAAGCAAGCCTCGATATCAATTATTTAAGACTTAAACATTTAACATATCAAAAACACGTTGTCCGAGGTCCAACTCGGTCTTATTAAACACAATAGGACAATAGAATTCACGATTTCACTTGATTTGTTACGTATTTTCGATTTGATAACATATAACATGTAATACCCGTTTGATTATGGAAATTTTGAGAATTATTTATTATTATTATTATTTTTATTCTTTATTTGTTGTTATTATTATTTTGTTGAATGCTAAAATTATTTAAATGTCTAAAATGATTTATGTGTCAAATTATAATTAATTTCTTAATTGTCTAAGTGTTATTATTTAATTGAAATGTGTATTTGTATTTTTACTAATATTATTGTTATTGTTTGAAATAATTGTCTATATGATATTATTGCTCGACATTTTTCGTTTAGACTTATTAATATTTAATTAGATGTCGTCTAATTAATTTAATAAGTCGCTTAATTTTTATTTATTATTTATCGTCAATCAAATCAATCGGAAATTCTCGATATCGCGTATATTCTATTTTCGGCCCAAAACAATTTATTTCTAGCCTATATGTTTAATTATGGCCCTTTTATTCTTTTAGTTGTAATTTCCAGATCAATTAAACAATTCCAGCCGAATATTATGATTTGGCCCATGTTAGTTATGAGAATTAATTTTTCCTTGGCCCATTTCTATTATCTTTGCACGTGAGAATTTTATGAGCAGAAGATATCGCATCAGACTCGTTCTTCCCGTTGAAATTTTGTTGCGATATTTCATCGCACAACCTCATCTATCTGCTCCATTATATCTCAGTTGAGGAGAGAAAACCTCTCATCAGAAAACTCTCCATCCCTCTCTGTTCATTTCCCCATCGCAGCTCTCGTTTAAAAAAAAAAAAAAATCAGTCGCATCTTTCTTTTTCCGGCGACCACCTTCTTCTCCGGCGAGCCAACCCCCAACCAGCAGCACTGTCATAGCCATCATTCATTGGAGCAACAGATCGTGTGTTGTTGAAGTTCATTGTCGAGTCATTCGTCGAGTATTTCGAGGTCTCCGTTCGTCTCGTCTGTTTTCCCAACCGAGTTTAATTCTCGAGAAAGGTATATTTTGATCAATACCTTCTCGTTTAATGCTGTTCGGGTTTGATATCGTTCGATTATTTCGTGACTCGAGTGTTGTTGGTTGAGGTCGATATATATTTTTGCTTCGTGTTGTTCGTTGTGTTGTGAGCCGTGATATTTATTGTGTGAATCGGAACTCTTGTTTTGTAAGAATCGAACCCCAATTTGTTGCTGTGTAATACTCTCGTGAAAATTCAGAGTTTCGTTTATTATATTTCCGAGCCGTTGTCGTTGCCGTTCGTTAAATTGTCGTTTCATTTTCCGAGTCAAAAACCTGGTATTTATAAAATGTCGAACTCTGTAAATCGTGATTTTTGTGAATTTATTGATTTCTCGGAAACCCGGATGTCGTTGGATATGTCGTCGTCGAATTCGGTCGAAGTTTGTAGCAGCTCTTTAATTTTTTTCGCAGCCCTTGTTCGCCTTCATTCTGTTCGAATTTCAGTTTCCATAGCAGGCTTTTTGTTTTAATATTAGTAGCCACGAATTCTTTTATAATCGCAACCAAGCCGGTGGTCCAGTGTTGATGATACTCAATTATGTGGATGTGGTTAGAGATGTTAAATGGTCCTTGGCTCGACGGACCGACCCGTTTAGCTCGAAAAAAAACAGGGTTAGGTCCTTTTATTAGTAGCCCGTTTAAATCAGGGCTTTTTAGGCCCAAACCGTTTAGCCCGAAGCTTGCTAGGGTTAGCCCGAAATCCGCTAGGGCTGGCTCGTTTAACTAGGGTTGGGCAGTATAAATGTTTGCATCAAGTAAGTAATATGCTCTTAGATTTCTTGTATATTACAATTTTGCTATTCCACTTCACATGTAAGTATGAGTTGTAATGGATTATTATGATTTTGAAAGATAATTATTAACAATTTTGTTATTGTATTTCATACCCTAATATTTAAGCCAATCAAAAAGACTAATGGGAAACACATGAAACATAGTGATATACGGTAAATAGTAAATAGCCGTTGAAAACAATTGTTAACTAGCCGTTGTTATTTTTTTAATATATTTTACTATTTTTATTTTTTATTTTCTATACATTATATTCTTATTATTATTATTATTATTATTATTATTATTATTATAGCTCGAAGCCCGCTAGGGTTAGGGTTAGGTCCCCTTTTTAGTAGCCCGTTTAAATTCGGGCTTTTTAGGCCCGGACCGTTTAGCCCGAAACCCGTTAGGGCTAACCCGAAACCGCTAGGGCTAGCCCGTTTAACATCTCTAGATGTGGTCTTGAGTTTGAATCCATACCCCAGCAGCCATTTTCTATTTTTCCCAGCCCATGATTTTTCCTTAGGCGCGGGCCGTTCGGCTCGTCTCCAGCCCGCGTGCAGCCCGACGTTGGGTCAACAGATGAAGCCTGCAAGCGGCCTATTCCAGCCCAATCCAGGCCCGCGTTCTCCTAGCTGGTGCAGCACATGTGTTGCGGCCCAATTCGCACTCCAGGCCCAATTTCAAGGCAGATTTAGGCCCAGATTGTGGACAGCTTCTCCAATCCGTTCTTTTTAATCTATTTTGTAACATCCCACCTTGACTAGCTTTGACTATTAAAAATCAGAGTAAATTTTTCGCTTTTATTTTCGAAAGGTAGTGCGAGCTTGGTTTTCGAAAATACTAACTTGTTTGCGGGATGCTACGAAAACTTTCTTAACTTTATTTTTCAGACATAAAATAAACATGCATCCAATCGAGCCGTTGTGGCCGTAAGAAAAATATACATGTAGTCCGCTTGATCGCACTAACTCAGCGGAAGCTTACAAATAAAATATACATATCACAATCATTCATATAAATACATGCTTATAACTTTTGGGACATATTTATGTATAAAAATGTCTACTGTTCATGGCCACGCTTGCCACGTTTGTTCACCCGGCACGCTGGACTCCGACACCTGAAATAAGAAAGACTGTGGGAGTGTGAGCACATCTGCATGCTCGTGGAAAACTGGAACTGTAATAATCTTAACTGTAAACATGAACTTAAAAGCAGCATAAAATAAATAAGTTGTACTGAAATGTAAACTTTTCTTTTCTTGCTTTACTGTGGTCAAAAGACCCTCGGCCCTTAGGTCGGCCACTCGTGTGCACACGCCGATGGGGTATAAAGGACCTTAGGTCGGCCCCCCACCAGTCATCAAATGAGATATTTAAGCCCTTAGGTCGGCCCCCACCTGGATACTAACTGTCTCAAACATACCTCTGCCATGGTACAGATATTATCTATGATGTGGAATCCAATACATGACCCCCACATCTCCATAAGACCCGTACTGAATAAAACATCATTTATAATAATGTGTCATGATCATAAATATATAAGAGCTTAAACTGTAAACTTTTCTTTTCTTGCTTTGCTGTGGTCAAAAGACCCTCGACCCTTAGGTCGGCCGCTCGTGTGCACACGCCGATGGGATATAAAGGCCCTTAGGTCGGCCCCCACCGGTCATCAGATGGGATATTTAAGCCCTTAGGTCGGCCCCCACCTGGATACTAACTGGACCACAAACGGGATAATTCAACCGTTTGGGTAAATTTCTTGCTCACGTACCTCATACAGGATAACTGAAATGCGCAATGTAACACCCTGTTAAGGCTCCTACCTGGTAATTGAAAATATCTTGACTGATGCAAGTGGTCGAACTGAGGTAGCGGTCGGAGGCTCGACTCTCTTTAAGCTACATAGACATATAAGTAAAATATTCTAAGTATTGTGCTCAAAATAATTATTTTATATGCTCGATCTGGATGCTTGATCCAGATGAATTTAGACTGTTAAGGGATTTTTCTTAAAAATATTCTATGTCCAGAAATTCAACTGGTATAGTTGAACTGACTGGACTGGCTTAGAAAAATACTGAAAATTCGCCGGAACACGCTCGGATCGGGAAAAATCGAACAAAACAGTCTGGGCTAAAAAAAATTGACTCGAACCGCCGGTCGAACCGGCCGGTTCACTGACTGGCCGGACCGCCGGCTCGGCTGAACCGGGCGGTCGGGCGCTGGCTCGGGTCGACCGGACGGACTGGCACTGGTCTGAGGCTAAGCGCCCTGGAGGGTGCTGGGCACGCAGGCGTGCTGCTGGGCACGTCCCGGGGCTCACTGGGCTTGGTAGACACGGGACAGACACGGGCAGGCGCGGGTCTGCGCGCTACCGGGTGGCCTTGGGCATGGCGCGAGGCCCTCACGCGGAGACCTCGTGCACTGGGGCTAGCACGACGCTGCCGTGCGTCGTGCATGCGACTTAGGCCCGTGATGAGAATGTGGGTTTCGAGGCCCGAGGACGCCGAGAGCCGATGGCCGAGACGACCCGAGAAGGCCGAGGAAAGGGCCAAATTCACGTATGCATGGCCTAAGAGACGGGTACGAGCCCGTATACGAGGCGCAAGAGCACAAAAGGAACGGCACAAGTCGAACCATTAGGGCTGTGCAAAGGAGGTTCGTGATGGGCGCGTGCGAGGAAAACGCGCAATGCGTAGACACGCGATACGCGTGAGCCGCGTAGCAAGGCGCGTGAGGGTACACGTGAAGATGCGCATCCATCAACACGAGCGGGTGCGCGAGATGATCCGACGACAGGGACGCGAACACGTACATTGGCATAGGCATGCATGGTCGAGACCCGGGAAGCCGACAGGGTCGAGCCTGCAAGGACGAGCATGCGACACGAGGGGTCACAGCCAAACGGGCCGAACAGGAAGGTCGGGTGGTCGACTCTCGGATGGTCGACACTCGCGAGCTCGAACAGGCCTATCACGTGATCGACACTCGCTAGGTCGATCGGGCAGCAGGACGAACAGAGGGATGGTGCTCACGGAGTCGAGGACGCGCATGGTCGAAGTCAGAGGAATCGAGGCTAGACTCACAGTGTCGAGTAGATCGAGACGCGAGCAGGTCGGCGCTCACAAGGTTGAGCGTGAGGCCGCCCGAGGTAGTCGACACAAGGTGCAGCGGGGCGATGACGAGCCCGCAACGTCAAGCTCGAGAGGGTCGAGCGCCACGCGAAGGTCGACCAAGGCAAGAGGGACGAGGACACGCGCTCGAGACCGAGCTTCTCGAGGACGGACAAAGTGTAGACGCACGGGATTGGACTTGATAGCACGTATGGGCCTGGGCTTAGCAAGAGTAGTCCAGTCGAGCCCGGGAGTTAGCAAAGGGTCGTGCGAAGAAGCACGCGGAGGCGTACACGGACGTGATGCGCGATCACACGAGGCGAGCCATACGAGCCGAGGAGCGAAGATTCTAGAAGACATTTTATTAGATTAATTATTTAATTACTTAATTAGTTTGTTAGATATATGTTAGTGGCGTTAGTTGTTAGTATTGTTTAGTCATTAGATATTAGCGTAAGGTTAGTAGTTTGTTAGTTAGGATTCAATTATTAGGTTAGCGTATATATTGTTAGCATGTTAGGTTAGAATATATTATTTAGTCGTCGGTATTTGTTAGATGTTAGGATTAGTTTATTCACGTGGATTAATTAGATTGTTAGGAGATTTATTAGCTTAGGAATTTTATATTTTGGTAAGTCTTGATATGCAAGACATTTACTTACTTTAGGATTAGATATATTTTTCATAGATTAGAATTATAGTTGGCATAGGACTAGATCTAGTTTTTCTTATAAATACCCTATGTACTCATTCGAATTATTGATCATGGAATATTAATACAAAACCCGAACTTTTGTTCAAACACTTTGCTTTAGATTTCTTCTTGATTTCTTTTGCAATTTTACTCGTTTCAAGAGGCGCTCACGTGGCTCGCGAGACACTTATCGTGCGATTTAAGGCGCGGGAGCGGCTTGTCGACAGTCGGAACACACGATCTTCATCAGCCCGTCAGGGGCTGTTACCGTGCTCACGGACACAGACGCGTGCTGCCGGGCGCGGTCTCGTGCACTGGACCTGCTGCGCAGGCCCTGGCTGGCGCGGTAGGCGCTGCGGGCATGCGCAGGTCGGCACTGCACGCGCGGTATGCGCGGCTAGTGACCGGGACCGACCCTTGCCAACTGTTTTTCAACTTTTCTAGTGACATGCATTATGTATCAACATAATATGATGAAATATACTTAAAAATGTTGAGAAGCCCTAGGAGACCTCGGGTCTAATTAGGCTTGGTCCAGTAGGGCCGTTAGGGCACATGCGGACCTAGGGTCACCGAACCCACTTCTTAATCTTACTTAAATGATCAAGGCCGAATGTTAAGCAACATATTTCATGATTTTTGAGACTAAAAACAAGGGCTAAACTTGCATGCATAATCATTTGACTCGTGGGGTGAAAAATCGCATATTTTCGATGGCTAGTTGACCGAGTAAATGAACTCCAAAAATTTTCAAACTTATACACATCATTTCTTATGATTTTTAAGTGACCTTTGGCTATCAAACTCGGCTTTTACATGTTTGCGGTGAAAAATCTGAAATTAAGGTAATTAATTCGTAAAATTCGAAACTTGATGAAAATGACATGCTTGGTTCCAATTCTCTTCATGATAAATCATATTTTATCATAAATTGACTAAATAACTCAAAAGGCACGAGCTTACCTTGGCTGGAAATGGAAAACTAGTGCTAGGGCTCGAAATAGGGCTAGGCTCGGCTATAGGACTTGAGGCTTGGCTCGAGGTAGTATTTGCTGAACTTGGTGACTTTCAATGACTTATAAAAATCCAAGGAACACTTGGAAGTCGATAAGCCTCGGAAGAAATGGCTTGGAACACGAGATTGCCGCAGCTTCCTCTTCCCCGGGTCCTCACGCGCGCGCGGGTGCACAAGCAAGAGCTGTCGAATTTTTCTTGATTCCTCACTAAGTGTTCGAGTAATATGGTGTCTAAGAGCTCCAAATGGACTGAATAAGGCTTCTTATTAAGTGGTTTGGGCGGAGCTTGCTATGCAAGAGGGTGGGGGACAAAAATGGGTGCATCTCTTCACTCCATGCGCATGAAATTTGGAGCCAAGGTCTTGGCCATGCTATGCACGATTTTTGGAGTGATAAATAGTGGGATGGCAGAGCATCTTGACTGAAAAAAAACAGGTCTGGTCAGGCATAGCTGAAGACTAGGGGACAAAGATTCCACTATGGAATAAAATAATACTATGCACATGCACCCACTTTGCACCCATGCTAAACTGATTTCCTTAAACATTTCTTAGGGCCATCTTAGCGTTAATTAATCCTTATTAAGTTAGTTTTCATCTCCCAACTTTGGGCTCGAGACAATTGGGCCGGAGGTAGGTGATTTGGGCCTTGGAAGCTGGACATGTCGCTGCCTAGGCGCGCTGGACGCTGGGCCTCGGGCGCGGCCCTGCTGGTGGGGTGCTGGGCTGATGGGCCTGCGCTGGGCGCGTGCGAGGCCTGCTGGGCGCGTGGTCAGGGCCTGCTGCACGGGGACCATGGGCTCGGCGCGTGAATGACACTTGGACCGAATTTTCAGGCTTTTCTTGTGTCCAAATGACTTAGAAAAATATACCAAGTGTTGGTTAGAACTTAGGCTTGGTCTCGGATCTCGACCCGGGGCCTTGGGCGGGGTCGCGGCTCGAGTGGCTCGGTTAACTTCTCGGTGTTTCGAACGAGGTCTAGGACTTGAATTTGCACTTCATATTACTTAGAAAAATTCTAAGTATTATGCTATTAAGACTCGGCATGTCCTAAGGCTCGATGACTAGGGTTCGGAACGAACGAAACTTAATTCGAATAAAATATCCGAATACTTAAAATGAAATTAATATATTTTGAGCACTTAGCATATACTTAATAAATCTTGAATTCCTTAAATTACGAATTTTCACTTAAAAGTCGAGCAGTGAAAAATCGTCTTAATAATATAATAATAATCGGGGCGTTACATATTTTGAGTCTCGGAAGCCGTGTTTCGTACCGTTTGCAATTTTAAAAATATTTTCAATATGAGAAAAATTTGGAAAAAATTATTCAAAGTCCAGAAACTCTAATTTAGTCCTCCGAGTCCTATTTTCAAAAATTTTGAGTGTTGGAGTCCACAAAAAAATTCCGATAAAAAATCACTTAATCATTTTTTTTTATTAAGTGTGATTTAAATATTAATTCCGAGTAGTGAGATAAATTATTAATTATAATCTCACTTAAATGTAGGTGTTTGAGGAGTCGAGCCCTCGACCTACCGACCTGTTTGTGTGCTTTTTCTACCGATTTACTAGGTGGATTTTATTTGAAATTTCTATGCCTTAATTAATTGTTATTGTTGTGGTATGATCAAAGTATGCGTGTGAACCATGTAGCCTTCGATGTGAGCTATATTGGCCGTCGAACGGTTATCCCCGTAGCTATAGAACGTACCCGATGGGTAGTCTCCTTTATTTATGTATAGCAGTCAGGGCGTGAGCCTTGGCTGGTGACCCTCGATGTAAGTTCGAAGGCTAGGTTCAGGGCATTCGGGGTGGATTTACTCCTACTGACTGGGTATCGATTGTAAGACCCGAGGGGCATTAGATACGTGTATCAGCAGTGGTCTATTGATATAGGTGTGCACATGAGGGATGACTCTGGGATAGGACATGGGATATTAATTGATTTGTGTTCATACTGCGACCATACATGCTTTATTTTATGAATTTGAATATTAATTATTGCATAGCGGTGAGCACCTCGATTTTCCTATTGTACTCATCCCCACCTGCTCTTCGTGGATGCAGGTTAGTAATTGCGGGCACGATAGAGAGAGGCAAGTGGTGGTCATGTTACTGATTACTTCCGCTGTTTAAACGGCTTATTATCATTTATGCATTTCTAATTTACGTTGGGTATCGGATTATTGATAGGGAGTGTACTCTCTAGTATTTATGAATTTGACAAACCCAGTTTTGGGAGTTGATGTATTTATGAACTCGGTTTGGGTGTTGGCATGATTATTGAACCCGTTTGGGAGTTGCATTTATGATATTGTTGAAATTGTTTTGGAAATGAGTAGCGCCTCAATTATTTTGAAATAAATTTTGAAAATTTGTACTGAATTTCGGCAAATAAAAGTTGGGCGTTACATAACAATTTCTCAATAATTCATATCAAGAATTAAAATGAGACGGGGTTCGAGCATAGGTACCGTTCTCAGGAATATGTTCGAAAAATGGGACGAAAGGATCAAACGGCACGTCGAAGGCGGCTCGTGGCTCGACTGCTAGGCTTCGTCTCGCGGAGGAGGAGCAGCAACTGTCGAGAGCTCGACGGCGGAGGAGCTGCGGTGCTCAGAGGACGCCCGCGGAGGGAAGAGCTCGTCGGTGGTGATGACGAGGGCGGCGTCGCTGCTGGGGTCGCCGGAGGAGAGCAGGTCGTCAGGGTTGCTGCTTTGTGGCGGAGCTCGCCGGACTGGAGGCTGTGCGGCAAAGCGACGGTGTCAATGATGGCGGCAACGGGATGGCTGTTCACGACGTGACGGAACTCGCCGACAGGACTCGCCGGAAAGGAGAGCTCGCAACTACTGGTTCACATCGGGGTTCACTCGTGGCCTGCTCGCGAACGGAAATTTGCCAGAATCGCTGCGCGTGGAGGTTGATGGCGAGAGGATGGTGATGGGAAAAAAAAAACAAAAAAAGAAAAAGAGCAAGAGATGAGGGCTGCGGGATTTGGGTTCTACTCGAGATGATGGGAAGAGTGAAAAGGATTTTCCTATTCTCCTTCTCTGATCTGCCTACGTGAGAAAAAAAATGAGAGAGAGATCGGAAAACTAAGGCGAGTTATCTTGCGAGAGAGAGGAACGAGATTTCGATGGCTGCGGGGTCGAGAGTTTGAACAAGAGAGAAGGGAGAAAATCTGATTTTAAACGTAGCGTAGGGTTTTTCTTTTCCTTCTCAAGACTCACACACGCACACACTCTCACGCACACATGCACATGAGGAGAAAATTGGGCCAGTTTATGGACTGGGCACCGGTTCGCTAGACGGGCTCGCGGGTTCCTTATCGGGACGGTTCATGTGCGTGAGTTTCGAAGACTCGGGTTCTCGGGCTCGATTTTGCGATTAAAATAAACCGAACAATATCTATTTTATTACACACATTATTTAATAATAATAATAATAATAATAATAATAATAATAATAATAATAATAATAATAATAATACAAATACACATTTAGGCAATTAATTACAATTAGACATTAAATAAATATTCATAATATTACTAAAATAATGACAATAAATAATAATAATAATAATAATAAATAATCATTATAATAATCCCAATAAATCTATAATTAAACGGGGCGCTACAATTTGGGTTCAAGAAGGTGGACTGCCATGGCTGGCGCTGGGCTGGCGCGAGGCCTGCTGGGCGCGGCACCTAGGGCCGGTGCGCGCAGGCTTGCTGGACTTGGGTTGCGCGTGGAATCACTTGGACCAAGTATAGTGCTTGGTTCTTGTGATAAAAAGACTTAGAAAAATTTTCCAAATGTTGCTAAGACTTGGACAAGGCTCGGCTAACCCTTGGGCGCGACTCGCGCATGGGCTTGGCACGAGTGAGCTCGGTGAATGCTAGGGCTCGAGAATGAGGTCTAGGGCTTGAACTTAGATACTTCATAACACTTAGAAAAATATTCTAAGTATCATGCTACCAAGGCTAGAAAAATATTCTAAGTATCATGCTACCAAGGCTCGGCTATACTCGGGGAGAGATTATGGCTTGAGGCCAAAAAATTTCTCGAGTCGAATAGTTACTACTTATCTACCCAAATTAATGGATTGATCTTGATCTTAACATGATATAGAAAATTCCAAAGAATGATCTATCATACTTAATAATAATTGAGCACGTAGCATATAAAACATAACTCGGATATTTCTGAAAAATACGGATTTCACTTATAGTCGAGCAGTGAAACTGTTCTAATATTATTTCTGATTGGGGCATTACAACATATCCTCCTTAAAATATTTCCGTCCTCGAAAATAATAAACTAAGGTGCTAGGCTAGAACTCCTACTACAAAACTATATACAGAACATTAAATAAAAATACATAGATATAACTCATACAACTCAAAACTCAAAATCTGGATAACGAGCTCTGATCTCGGCCTCTGTCTCCCAAGTGGCTTCCGACTCGTCGTGGAGACTCCAACAAACTTTGACGAGCTCTATATCTCTGTTTCTCAGTCGCCGAACCTTTTGGTCCAAGACTGCTATTGGCTGGTCATCGTATGTCAGGTTCTGCCCGACCTCTAGCTCACCAAAGTTCACTACGTGGCTCGGATCGTACACATACTTTCTCAACATCGCCACATGGAAGACGTTGTGTACACCCGAGAGCTCTAGGGGTAACGCCAGACGGCAGGCTGTTACGCCAACTCGTTCGAGAATATCGAATGGCTCTATGAATCGGGGCTGCAGCTACCCCCTCTTCCCGAACCGTACAACGCCCTTCATCGGCGTGACTTTCAGGAACACCTTATCTCCCTGCTCAAACTCAAGCTCCCTTCTACACTTGTTGGCGTAGGCTTTCTGTCAGCTCTGTGCCTCTTTCAGCTTCACTCAGATCTCAGCAACCTTCTGTACCGTGTCCTCGATCAACTTGGGACCGAGAACCTATTTCTCGGCGACTTCATCCCAACAAAGGGGTGAGCGGCACTTGCGACCGTACAAAGCTTCGAACAATGCCATCTTGATCGACGAATGATGGTTGTTGTTGTAGGCAAACTCCACAGTGGGTAACAACTTCTCCCACGAACCACCACGCTCTAGAACACAAGCTCGGAGCATGTCCTCAAGCGTCTGTATCGTCCGTTCCGACTGTCCGTCGGTCTGTGGGTGATATGCGGAGCTAAACTTCAACTTCGTCCCCATGGACTCATTCAGACTCTCTCAAAAATGGCCAGTAAACTGGGGATCTCGATCTGATATAATCTCGGCAGGAACGCCATGAAGTCGAACGATTCCCTAGAGGTACGTCTCGGCTAACTGCTCCATGGACATGTCCATCCTGACGGGCATAAAGTGGGCCGACTTTGTCAGCTAGTCTACTACAACCCATACCGCTTCGTGGTGCTTGGACGACATCAGTAATCCCGTGACGAAATCCATGGTCAGCTTTTCCCACTTCCTCTGCGGGATCTCTAAAGGTTGTAAGAGTCCCGGTGGAACCTTGTGCTCGGCCTTCACTTGCTGGCAAACCAAGCACTTCTAGACAAACTCGGCAACTTCTCGCTACATGCCCTTCCACCAAAATGACCTTTTCAAGTCGTG
Organism: Striga asiatica; assembly: GCA_008636005.1. Taxonomy (NCBI): domain Eukaryota; kingdom Viridiplantae; phylum Streptophyta; class Magnoliopsida; order Lamiales; family Orobanchaceae; genus Striga; species Striga asiatica. The sequence continues at coordinate 1,668,749 of BKCP01005294.1, read as the reverse complement.
GTAAATCTTGTTCTACCGGGGTGCGCCAAGTATGGAGCGCTATGCGCCTCCGTCAAGATCTCCTTTCTCAAGGCCTCGGCATTCGGCACAACAATCCTTCCCTTGTACTCCAAGACACCATCTGTGCCTCGATCAAAGCCCTCTACTCCGGTGGCACGGAGCTTCGCCTCCATCGAACAGATTAACTTGTCCGAAGGCTGATTCTGCCGAATCTTATCTCGAAGCGTGGGCCACACTTTCAAAGAACTGACATTCCCCCTCGACTCTGGTTGGGGAAGTGAATCGACCACTTTTAGCTGCATCCGAGCGAACTCTCGAATCAACTGAAGATGATGGGTGATCATACAGGTCAGCTCTCCCTTTACCTCACGGCTGAGCGCGTCGGCAACTACGTTCGCCTTTCTCGGATAGTAGTTGATGGTACAGTCATAATCTTTCACCAGCTCTAACCAGCCTTTGGCGCATGTTGAGCTCCTTCTGAGTGAAGATATACTGTAGGCTCTTGTGGTCTGTGAAAATCTCGCAATGTTCTCCGTACAAATAGTGCCTCCAAGTCTTCAGGGCGTGAACAATAGCTGCCAACTCAAGATCGCGAGTCGGGTAGTTCACCTCGTGCGGCTTTAGCTGTCGGGAAGCATAAGCCACAACTCTACCGTCTTGCATCAAAACACAACCTAGACCCTGCTTCGAGGCATCACTATAAATAGTGAAACCCTGTGTGGGATCTGGAATAGTCAACACGGGTGCCGTCGTAAGCCTCACATTGAGCTCCTGAAAGCTCGCCTCACAACGACTGCTCCACTCAAACTTTACCGACTTCCTCGTCAATCAAGACAAGGGCAGAGAAATCTTCGAAAACACATCGATGAATCATCTATAATAGCTAGCTAGACCGAGAAAACTACGAACCTCGGTGGCATTTCTCGGTGTTGACCAGATTCGAGCTGCTTCAATCTTCCCTGGGTCTACCTCAATCCCTCTAGAAGTGACAATGTGGCCTAGGAAAGCCACTCTGTCAAGCCAAAATTCGCACTTTGAGAACTTCGTGTATAGTTTCTCCTGTCGAAGAGTCTCCAAAACGGTCCTCAAGTGCTCCTCTTGCTGCTCTGGGCTACGAGAATAGACCAAAATGTCATCGATGAAGACGATAACAAATCAGTCTAAGAAGGGATGAAAGACACGGTTCATGAGATCCATGAATACTGCAAGCGCATTGCTCAAGCCAAACGGCATCACTACGAACTCATAATGACCGTATCTCGTTCTGAAAGCTGTTTTGGCAACATCGGCCTCCTTGATCTTCAACTGATGATAACCAGAGCGGAGATCCTATCTTGGAAATCACGTTGGCTCCCCTCAGCTGATCGAATAAATCCTCTATCCTGGGAAGCGGATACTTGTTCTTCACCATCAATCGGTTCAATTCCCGGTAGTCGATGCCCATGCGCATAGACCCATGCTTCTTCTTGACAAAGAGAACAGGTGCTCCCCAAGGTGAAACGTTCGGTCGGATGAAACCGAGACTCACCAGCTCCTGAATCTGAGCCTTCAACTCCTGAAGCTCCTTTGGCGCCATGCGATACGGCGCTTTCGACACTGGTCCCGCTCCAGGGACTAAGTCGATTGTGAACTCCACCTGGCGGTTAGGTGGTCCTCCCGGAAGCTATTCGAGAAAAACGTCCACAAACTCACGAACAATGGGTATATCTCCGGGTGTCAGCTTTTCCGAATTTTCCCCAACAATGTTGATAAGGAATCCCTGACAATCCTCTCTCTGCAAGTTCTTCGTCGCTTTCGCCATGGAAATAACGCGCGAGTCCGGGACTTCATCCAAAAGAACGTAATGCGGTCTCTGTCGGATAAGTGCAGCGTCACCTCTCGGTCACGACATCGGATGTCTGCACGGTATCTCGTCAACCAATGCATGTCGAGAATCAAGTTGAAGTCATTCATATCGATCACAAACGCTTCTACAACTAGAGTTCTGCCTTCGATATCAATGCTAAGGTTTTTGGCCAGGGAACTTGTAACGCCCCACTTTTATTTGCCGAAAATCAGAATAAAATTTTTTAAATTTATTTCAATAAACACTTGAGGCGTTACTCATTTTCAAACGGTTTATCAATACTTAACCAAAATTTCAATACTCAATCATTCACCAATACTGAAACAATCATCAATACTCAATTATCAATACTCAAATTCGCAATTCAATAATCAAATCATCCTAGGGTGTACACTCCCTATCAATAATCCAATAATCAATAATAAAGAAAGCAGTAATAGCAATATTCTGTTCTAGGCAGAAGCAATATCAATTATTAAGACCACCACTCGCATCCCTCCTGCCGTGCCTGCAACACTAACTTGCATCCATGAAGAGCAGGTGGGGTTGAGCACAATAGAAAACTCAAGGTGCTCACCGCTATGCAATATTTAATATTCAATAATCAATAAACAATTTAGGTATGGTCGCAGCATGTATACAAATCAATAGTCCTCCCATCTCCTATCAATAATCAATAATCGTCTCATGTGCAAACCTATAGCAATAGACTACTGCCGAACTATATACCAAACGCCTTATCTAAGGCCTTACATCGAGTGCCCGGCCAACGGGAGTAAATCCACCCCGAATGCCAAAACATACGCCTTGGCCTTACATACGAGGATCACCAGCCAAGGCTCATGCCCTGACTGCCAACAATAATAAAGGAGACTACCCGAAGGTACGTTCTATAGCTATTGGGATAACCGTTCGACGGCCGGTACAGCTCACATCGAAGGCTACATGGTCCACATGCATACATTGATCATACCACAACAATAACAATTAATTAAGGCATAGCAATTTCAAATAAAACCCACCTGGATATAGCAAGAGGTATAGCCAAACACAGAGTTAAAGGTATTATGACACAAGTTCAGCTTGAAGGACCTACAGAAATTTATAATAACCTATCACTGACTATCCAATACAAAAACAACACACAAGGCACATATACTTAGCCGAAATCATATCGACTAAGTGACTCGTGGATTTCCTTGACCGAGTTAGGTACTATGGAGTGGTTACAGACCTGGACACAACTCAAATACCTCAGGTAATACACATGAATCATGCCAACATTAATAAAAACCAATCCTAACCTAAACAACAGATAACCGAGCATTAAGACCCCAAAATGAACTAAATTCAGAATTAGGAGTTACGCTTAGCCAATCAACCTGAAACTTTACCACATTATAAAGCATAAAAAAAAACATAAACTCACCAAGTTTCAGCCCTTAATTCATCCGGGAGCACTTTTAAATAATTTAAGAAAAAACAGCGCAAAAATCGGCATTTAATGGTTTGCATAGCTACACTTCGAATTTCAGTCTGAAATTTTTGCACAACATAAAACTTCACGAAATAACATGTTCCTCAAAGTTTTAGCTCACAACTCCAAGTGTACGATTTTTAATGAATTTTACAAGTTTCTTCCCAGTACCCGTTTTAAGCATTTGAATACCAAAAAGTCAGAGATAAAATCAGGGGCTTGGCATACACATTCAATATACTCTGATGCACAACATATCAAAAATTTAGCCAAATCAGTCAACCACTCGATTTATGGTGAATTTATTACTGTTCAGCAGCATGCTTGGTTTATAAAAATCATAACTCCCTCTATACAACTCGAAACGATCTCAAACCAAAACCAATAAGTCAAGGACAACTCCAAGTACCTATAAATCCAGGATTTCCACGAAATATACCACATTAAATTCAGTTCGACAATGATTCAAAGTGACGGCAATCACTTTAAATAATAGAACTCTCACATATACTCATCTAAGGCATTAATTTAAATTCACGAAGCACGTTCAACACCCTTTTCACATAATCGAACACATAAAATAATACATGAAATTAAACGAGACGGGTCGAGCCTTGTACCATTCTCGGGATTCGATGGAAAACGGAAACGAAGGGTCGAACGGGGCTGTCGGAATCGACGGAGCTCTCGACGGCGCTCGGCAGCGGGGCGTGACTCGCGGATTCGCGTGAGAGGCCGAGCGGGTTGCTACGACGGGGCTCCGGGCACGAACAGCGAGGAGGACGGCCGCTGGTTTGCTGGTCACGATGAACTAAGTCGATGGAAGGGATCGCCGGAAAAGCTTAGCGAGGTCGTCTGCGCGTGGCAGAGGTCAGCGGCGATCGGGAAAACGGGCCTGCTCGCGAACAGGAAGACGCCGGTGGAAGTCGCAGCGTCGTGGAGGAGGGACGTCGGATCGTTAGGGCTTGCCTCTGTTCGCGGCAGAAATTCGCGAGTAGGGGTCGCCGGCGATGCTGATTCTTCGCGACAAAGGATGGCGGAGGAGATGGTGGCGGGATTTAGGGTGGTGCGAGGATGATGATGACGGGATGGGATGATGATGATGCTGCAATTATGATGGCGATGATTGGATAAGAGGGATGAAGACGATGAGGGTTTGGGATATATCAAATTTTTACGAGAGAAAATTTCTTTTCTCTGCTCAACGCGTGATCAAGAAAACTAAGAGAAGAAAAGGCTGCGGGATAAGGTTCTGATTTCTCTCTTGAACGAGCGGGATAAAAGAAAAGAGACTAGAGCATAAGTCTTGTGGCACAAGAAAACCCACAACTTGGGCGGATCGGGTCGGGTATGACGGGCCGGGTCGCACGAGCTCGAAGCTGGTTCGGGGCTAGTTCGATAACACAGTTCGGCTCTCGGGCTCGACTACGTAACTTCAATACGGTTTTTACTCGGGCTCGATAAATTAAATCGCACACTAAATAAATAAACCGGATATAATATATATTGATAATACACACAATTAAATTTTAAAATAATAATAATATTAATAAAAATACAAATACACATTTTAATTAATTAATAACACTTAGATAATTAGACAATTAATTAATATTTAAACAATTAAGCAATTTGACAAATAAATCATATTAGACAATTAATAATTTTAGCATTCAACAAATAATAATAACCACAAATAAATAATAATAATAATAATAATAATAATAATAATAATAATAATAATAATAAATAAATAATTCTCAATATTTCAATAATCAAACGGGGCATTATAATCTATCCACCTTAAAAAAGAATTCCGTCCTCGGAATTCGAAATAAAACTAGAAAACAATAAAAATACAAAGGGAACTCAGAACTCAAAGTTCGGAAAGCGCCTCTTAATCTTGACCTCCTTTTCCCAAGTCGCCTCGAACTCATCATGTCGGCTCCACTGCACCTTCACCAGACTCACTGTCCGGTTCCTCAGCCGATGGACCTTCTGGTCCAAAATAGCAAACCGACACCTCCTCATAGGTAAGGTCTCGCTCGACCTGCAAATCGCCGAAGTCCACCACGTGGTCGGGGTCATGCACGTATCTCCGCAATATCGAGACATGAAACACGTCATGCACTCCCGATAGGTCCGGTGGTAAAGCCAACCGATAAGCTAAGTCCCCGACTCGAGCAAGGATCTCAAATGGTCCGATATAGCAAGGCTGAAGCTTCCCTTTCTTCCCGAAGTGAATCACACCCTTTCATGGGCGAGACCTTCAGAAAGACATGGTCCCCAATGGCATACTCATGCTCCTGCCACTTCCGATCGGCATAGACCTTCTGTCTCTCCTGCGCGGACCGGATATGCTTCCGGATCTCCTCAACAGCCTCCGAAGTCCTACGAATGAACTCCGGACCCATGATCTTCCTCTCCCCGACCTCATCCCAATACAAAGGTGTCCAGACCTTTCGTCCGTACAAAGCCTCATAAGGGGCCATGTTGATCGAGGAGTGATAGTTGTTGTTGTAAGTAAACTCGAACAACGGGAGGGCAGTCTTCCAAGTCAGGCTCCGGTCCAAGACCACAACCCTCAAAATATCCTCCAAGTACTGGATCGTCTGCTCCGACTGACCATCTATCTCGGAGTGAAAAGTCGTGCTAAAAGCCAGCCTCGTCCCCATGGCTCGTTGCAGAGTCTTTCAGAATTGACTCGTGAACTTTGGGTCTCGATCCGACACTATCTCCACGGGCACTCCATGAAGTTTGACAATCTCGTCAACGAACAACTCGGCATACGCGCTAGCCTTCATAGACGTCCGGACGGGCAGAAAGTGGGCGGATGTCGTAAGTCGATCCACAATCACCCAAATAGAGTCGTGACCGGACCTCGATCTCGGTAATCCTACCAACAAGTTCATGGTGAGTCGCTCCCATTTCCTCACGGAAATCTCAAGCGGCTGCAACAATCCTCTCGGTTTCTGGTGTTCAGCCTTCACTTGCTGACACACCAGACAGCTATTCACGAAACGGGCCACCTGCCTCTTCATACCTCGCCACCAAAAGGACTTCCGGAGGTCCTGGTACATCTTCGAGCTACCAGGATGGATGGTGTACGGGGCACTATGGGTCTCTCTCAGAATCTCCTTCCGCAGTTCCCACACCTTCGGAACACATAGTCTACCCTCAAAGACCAATGCTCCATCAGATGCGACCGCGAAACCTCCAACCTTGTCGGCTTCCATCAACTCCTTCATCCGGCACAAAAAACGGTCATTCGGCTGTTCGGCGACTATCCTCTCACAAAGAATCGGTCCCACAACCAAGGCGGTCAACATACCCCCAACTGTCGAAGTCGACTCCACTGCCTCTAGCCGTAGCCGCTCGAACTCCCGAACTAGGACATCTTGCCGGGTGAATAGGCAAGACAGCTAGCCGTGACTCTTCCAATGAGGGCGTCGGCGACCACGTTAGCTTTCCCGGGATGGTAGCTAATCGTGCAGTCGTAGTCCTTGACAAACTCTAACCATCGGTGCTGCCGCATGTTCAACTCCTTCTGAGTGAAAATGTACTTTAGGCTCTTATGGTCCGTGAAAATCTCGCACTTCCCTTTGTAAAGGTAATGCCTCTAGATCTTCAAGGCGTGAACCACTACGGCTAGCTCTAAGTCGTGCGTGGGATAATTCTGCTCATGAGGCTTCAACTGCCTCGACGCGTACACCACAACTTTCCCTTGTTGCATCAACATGCAGCCTAAACCCATCTTTGAAGCGTCACTATAGATCATGAACTCCAAAGTCGGGTCAGGAATAGATAACACTGGTGCGGTAGTGAGTCTCCTCTTCAACTCCTGGAAACTCTCCTCGCACTTCTTAGTCCAATCAAACCTCACAGCCTTCTTCGTAAGGTTGATTAGTGGCTGGGCTACCTTCGAGAAGCCCTCAATGAACCTCCTGTAGTAACCTGCTAACCCCAGGAAACTACGAACGTCGCTAGCATTTCTTGGCGTCTCCCACTTGCTCACTGCCTCGATCTTGGCGGGATCCACCTCAATGCCTCTAGCTGTAACGATGTGACCAAGGAACGCCACATGGTTCAGCCAGAATTCGCACTTCGAGAACTTAGCATACAACTTCTCACGGTGGAGAGTCTCCAGCACATTCCTCAGATGCTCCTTGTGTTGGTCGATGTCTCGAGAATAAACCAGGATGTTGTCGATGAATACGATAACAAACTGGTCCAGAAAGGGATGAAAGACCCTATTCATAAGGTCCATAAACATGGCTGGAGCGTTGCTGAGTCTGAATGGCATCACCACGAACTCATAATGGCCATAACAGGTACGGAATGCGGTCTTAGAAATATCCGACTCTCGGATCTTTAGCTGATGATAGCCAGACCTCAAATCAATCTTCGAAAAGACACTAGCTCCCCTAAACTGGTCGAAGAGATCCTCAATACGAGGAAGAGGGTACTTGTTCTTAACCGTCAGATTGTTAAGCTCGTGATAATCAATGCACATGCGCATGGATCCGTCCTTCTTCTTCACGAATATGACGGGCGCACACCAAGGAGAAACACTCGGTCGAATGAAACCAAGCTTGAGCAGTTCTTGAATTTGGGCCTTGAGCACTTGAAGCTCCTTCGGCGCCATACGGTAAGAGGCCTTAGACACGGGACCAACTCCCGGTATAAGATCAATGGTAAACTCCACCTGGCGGTCGGGCGGTCCTCCGAGCAACTCATCGGGAAAGACGTTGAGGTACTCGCAAACGATAGAGACTCTTTCCGGAGACCTCTCAAAAACGTCCTCGGATACCATAGACACATGATAGCGTTGACAGCTGCCCTAGGAAAGGCTCTTCCTAGCATGCATAGAAGAGATGACTCGAGGCACAGTCCTCGACTTCACCCCATAGAAAATAATAGGCTGATCAGAATCGGGGAAGAGAGTGACTTCGCGCTCTTGGCACCAGATGTCGGCTCGATAGCGAGTGAGCCAGTCCATCCCCAAGATCACATCGAAGTCCGGCATTTCAGTTACATAGGTATCGGCCTCCATAACTCGCCCACCAATGCTAACATGAAGACTTGGAACAATAGAGTCAGAGACAATAATCTTTCCCAAGGCCAGACTAAACTCGAGAGGATCACAATGGCACACATTACTAATGGATAAAGCCTCCAAGCATCGAGAAGAGATAAAGGAGTGGGTGGCTCCGATGTCACATAACGCAAAGATAGACATATTGGATAAGGAATTCATGCCAGACATAGTACCTGCATTGTTGGCCGCCTCGTCATGAGCAATGGTATAGACCCGGGCCTGACCCTCAGTCCTCTGCTGGTGTGGTAGGGGCTGCCTGTGCTGCTGCTGCTGGTAAGGTGGAGGAGGAAGCTGCTGCTGCTGATGGGGCTGCTGGTAAGGCTGCTGTCTCGGAGGCTCGGGGCAGTTGTTGAAGAAGTTTCCGGGCTACATGCAGTTGAAGCAGACCCTCTGGGTGAAACGACATTCTCCAGGATGATAACGGCTGCACTTAGGGCATTTCGGGTTCTGACCCTGGGCGACTGGTGGGACGATTCTCCAGCTGCTGGGCACGGATAACAGTTTCCCCATAGGAAAGGTTGCCCTGGCTAGTGAGGTGCATGCAGAGATCAGGACGAAGCCCATCACGGAACTGGGTGGCCTTCTTCTCCTCGCTGTCCACCAGCGTTGGAGCAAAGACGCTCATGCGGGCGAAATCCCGCTCGTATTCATCAACAGTCTGGGTCCCCTGGCGGAGATCCCAGAACTCACGCTGCATCTGCTTCTTGTAGATGAGGGGGTAGTACTTATCGAGTATCATCTCCTTCATTCTGTCCCAGGTGAGATTTGTGCGCTCAGCCGGCCTAAGCCTCCAGTGGTCGTGCCACCAGCTGTCAGCATCTCCCTCCATTTGATACTCAGCACAAGCAATCTTCTGTTCATCGGTGCACATCAAGAGATTGAATATCTGCTCTACCTTGCGGAGCCATTCAGCCACGGCTGTAGGCCTCTCGACCCCAGTGAAAGCTGGTGGGGTTAGCCGCTGGAACTTGATGACAGTCTCACGGTGGTCATCCTGCTGAGGTGGAGGCGGAGGCGGAGGCGGGTTTTGATTGTTGCGAGTGTTACGGGTATTGCAATTGGCCATAATTCTACAACAAATAGGCCGAAAGAACTTAGTACAATAATTATCAAAGGAAATCTAGAGTTCGCCATGAAACAATAGAGTTCAATCAAAATCAAAATAGGTGGATAACCTCCTAAGCCCCAATTCACATCATTTCATTTTATTTCATAAATCACGCAATCATAATCAATTTAGACTTAATCAGGAATCTCATACCTGAGTTGGCGAGGCACGACGGAAGCGAGTGGTCATATACTACATCAATAATACAAGTACTTCACATATTTCACGTATACCAGTCTACAGAAACGCAGACTGGCTCTGATACCAAACAGTAACGCCCCACTTTTATTTGCCGAAAATCAAAATAAATTTTTCAAATTTATTTCAATAAACACTTGAGGCGTTACTCATTTTCAAACGGTTTATCAATACTTAACCAAATTTTCACTACTCAATCATTCACCAATACTCAAACAATCATCAATACTCAATTATCAATACTCAAATTCGCAATTCAATAATCAAATCATCCTAGAGAGTACACTCCCTATTAATAATCCAGTAATCAATAATAAAGAAAGTAGTAATAGCAATATTCAGTTCTAGGTTGAAGCAATATCAATTATTAAGACCACCACTCGCATCCCTCCTGCCGTGCCCGCAACACTAACCTACATCCGTGAAGAGCAGGTGGGGGTGAGCACAATAGAAAAATCGAGGTGCTCACCGCTATGCAATAATTAATATTCAATAATCAATAAACAATTTAGGTATGGTCGCAGCATGTATACGAATCAATAATCGTCCCATCTCCTATCAATAATCAATAATCGTCTCATGTGCACACCTATAGCAATAGACTACTGCCGAACTATATACCGAACGCCTTATCTAAGGCCTTACATTGAATCCCGGCCAGTAGGAGTAAATCCACCCCGAATGCCAAAACTTAAGCCTTGGCCTTACATACGAGGATCACCAGCCAAGGCTCACGCCTTGACTGCCAACAATAATAAAGGAGACTACCCGAAGGTACGTTCTATAGCTACAGAGATAACTGTTCGACGGCCGGTACAACTCACATCGAAGGCTACATGGTCCACATGCATACATTGATCATACCACAACAATAACAATTAATTAAGGCATAGCAATTTCAAATAAAACCTGCCTGGATATAGCAAGAGGTATAGACAAACACAGAGTTGAAGGAATTATGGCACAAGTTCAGCTCGAAGGACCTACAGAAATTTATAATAACCTATCACTGACTATCAGATACAAAAACAACACACAAGGCACATATACTTAGCCGAAATCATATCGACTTAGTGACTCGTGGATTTCCTTGACCGAGTTAGGTACTATGGAATGACTACTAGACCTGGACAAAACTCAAATACCTCAGGGAATACACATGAATCATGCCAACATTAATAAAAACCAATCCTAACCAAAACAACAGATAACCGAGCATTAAGACCCCAAAACGAACTAAATTCAGAATTAGGAGTTAGGATCAGCCAATCAACCTGAAACTTTACCACACTATAAATCATGCAAAAACACATAAACTCACCAAGTTTCAGCCCTAAATTCATCTGAGAGCATTTTTAAATAATTTAAGCAAAAACAGCGCCACAATCGGCATTTAATGGTTCGCATAGCTACACTTCGAATTTCAGTCTGAAATTTTTAAACAACATAACACATCACAAAATAACATGTTCCTTATAGTTTCAGCTCAAAACGTTAAGTGTACAATTCTTAATGAATATTACAAGTTTCTTCCCAGAAACTTTTTTAAGCATTTGAACACCAAAAACTCAGAGATAAAATCAAGGGCTTGGCACACACATTCCATATACTCAGAGGCACAACATATCAAAAATTTAGCCGAATTAGACAACAACTCGATTTATGGTGAATTTATTACGGTTCAGCAGCATGCTCGGTTTAGAAAAATCATACCTCCCTATATACAACTCGAAACGACCTCAAACCAAAACCAATAAGTCAAGGACAACTCCAAGTACCTATAACTCTAGGATTTACACGAAATATACCACATTAAATTCAGTTCGACAATGATTCAAAGTGACGGCAATCACTTTGATATCCAATTTGCAATTAAATAATAGAACTCTCACACATACTCATCTAAGGCATGAATTTAAATTCACGAAGCACGTTCAACTCCCTTTTCACATAATCGAACACATAAAATAATACATAGAATTAACCGAGAGGGGTTGAGCCTTGCACCGTTCTAGGGATTCGATCGAAAACGGAAACAAAGGGTCAAACGAGGCTGTCGGAATCGACGACGCTCGGCAGCGGGGCGTGACTCGCGGGTTCGCGTGAGAGGCTGAGCGGGTTGCTGCGACGGGGCTCCGGGCACGAACAGCGAGAAGGACGGCCGCTGCTGGTCACGGTGAACTACGTCGACGGAAGGGATCGCCGGAAAAGCTTCGCGAGGTCGTCTGCACGTGGAAGAGGTCAGCGACAATCGGGGAAATGGGCCTGCTCGTGAACGGGAAGACGCCGGTAGAAGTCGTAGCGTCGTGGAGTAAGGACATCGGGTCGTCGGGGCTTGCCTCTGTTCGCGGCGGAAATTCGCGAGTAGGGGTTAATGCTGGTTCTTCGCGATAGGGGATGGCGAATGTAATAGCCCAGTTCTGTATTAATAAAAATGACAGTTTTAGTTCCAAGTTTGAACTATTTCTTTTTATTAATACTGCTCGTCTTGAGTTCCGAGCCCAGTTATTTGCTATTCAATCTCAGTGATTAATTCCGGTCCATTTATTTTTCTAGAAATGGATTTTAGTCAGTCGGAATTAATTATTCCAGTTGACGAATAATTGAAACCGAGTATGTTTCGATAAATCGTCCAAGTCAAGTCGTGTCCGGAACCGAGTCGTTCGGTCACGAGTATCACGCCTAGTTAGTGCCAAGTCAAGTCTCTTGCCCTAGCCGTGCCGAGTCTTGTTCGAGCCCTAGTCGTGCTCATATCCTTAGTTAGAATATCTTGTAAGTATGAGATCATGTTCACCGAGACTTGGTATTTTGACACTTAGAATATTTTTCTAAGTGTAAGATTATCAAAGTAAGCCTTGGACATTTTAAAAATCAAGCCCTAGCACTCACCCGAGCCGTGCATGCCAAGTCCCGCACCTGCGCCCTTAGCCGCGCTCATGGGTGCACCTACCAAGCCCAAGGCTTTGTCCAAGGTCTAGCATGCTAATTCTTAAATTTTTCTAAGTATGGAGAAGCTTAACCAAGTCTCACTTAAGCCCTTATGCTCGGCCCAAGGCAAGGAGGCGCGCAGCCCAATTCTTAAGCCCAATTCCATAAATTTCGGCCCACTTTCCTCATGACCCAAAAGTGGTGAGTAATAAGAACATAATGAGGATCTAATTGAGCTTAAGTTACCCTAAAAAAAGATTAACCAAAGGCAATTAGCATGGGGATTATTTTAATGCTAGTGCATGATGGTCATGGTATTATTTTAATCACATGTGAAATCCTTGTCGCCCATGCAAGCTCCAGGTCTGACCAGGGCATATTTTAAGCCTAGATGCTCTGAAATATTCCCCCAAAAACCGTTCTAAGTCAGCTTATGGAGACCAAGACCAAGTCCACTCAAGTCCTCACCCCACCCATGTGCATGTGATGTTTTTGTGTCTCCCATTTGAAGACCTCGTATGCTCCGCCCCTCTCACCCTTTTAAGGACATCCTCAGCTGAGTTTTGAAGTTTTTGGACTCCTTAAATACTTAGAAATTGTGAGGGATATTGAGCAAAGCCGAGACCAAAGCCCAGCCATTTCCGCGCGCGAGCGAGAGCCTGAGTGGGAGGAGTGTTTGTGTTCAGCTTGTTCCAGCCTGGTTATCTCGAGGCTTATCATTATCCGAACATTGTTTGGATTTTTATAAATCTCTTGAGGCTATCCTCCTCAGCCATTCAAGCCCCAAAGTCGAGGCAAGTCACCAAGGCCGCGGGTTTAGCCCTAGAAGGCCATTCTTGCACCATTTCGTCCTTTGAGTAAGGTAATCTCGTGAACTCCATTTTTCCCAGTCTTATCATGATAAATTAGGAATTATCATGTGAAAAATGGATGCCATGCACGTAAGTATATGAACATGCGAATTTTCAAAGTTCTAAGCCCAAATTTCGAAAGTTCTTGTGCATGCATACTATGGCCGAGATTAGTAGCTTAAAAATCCTCAAAAATCATGAGTACGACATGGTTAAAAGATTAGTATGCTTTAAGTTCATATGTTCGATCAAGTTGGTTAGTGAATTTGAGCCATTTTCACCCCCGAACCAAGTCTATGTGCATGCAAGTATTTAGCCAATGTCCTAGCCTAAATAGCAATGATTTTTGATGTAGATTATTCGGCCTAAGTTAAATTACATGTTGAGCATGTTCATTTTGGTGACCTAGTGTGGCCTCGTGCCTAATTGGCCCCATAAGCCCATCTCCAAATCCAACCGAGGTCCCTCGGTGACTTTTGACATTTTTAAGTGTATTATGTCATATTATGTTGGGTTGGTTCAGTAGTCACCGGAATTAGTGGCCGGAAGTCCGGCAAGGACCTGCTAGGGTCACCAGCCGCGCAGTCGCGCGTGCCGTGCCCGTGCCGCGTCGCAGAGGCCAGGCAGTGCCTCTGTCCGTGCCCGCGTCTAGCGCACGCGAGGCACCGCAGCTCCCAGCGCACGAGACAGCGCCCAGCAGCGCCTGTCCGTGCCAGCCAGCGAGGTCTCAGCGCCAGTCGCGCCAGAGCACCTCCGACAGCGCCCGGCAGCGCTGTCCCAGTGTCATGCATGCGTGATCCCGAGCCAGTCGCTCGTGGCCCGCGGAGTCGACCTCGGGTCGTGCCAGCAGCGCACCCGAGTGTCCAGTGCCATGCTGTAGTGACCCCGAGTCAGGTCCAGAGGCCTCGGGACGTGCCCAGCAGCACGCCCGAGTAGTCAGTTAGCCCGGGACGTGCCCAGCAGCATGCCCGCGTGCCCAGGGTCGCCCGGTAGCACCCTGACAGCCCTAGCCGCGCCCGAGCCGCGCGAGTAGTGTCTGGCCACGTCCGTTCTCGCGCCAGTCGCACTCGGGTCGTGCCAGCCGCACGCCCAGTGCCCAGTCAACCCGGGTACGCGCCAGTTCCCGCGTCCCTCGTGCTCGACCGTGCCCAGCAGCACGCCAGCACACCCAGTGACTCTCGGTCGTGCCCAGCCGCACCTAGTGGCCCCAGTCGTGCCAGGGCCCGTGCCAGCCGCACAGCCCGCGCCCAGCAGCGGCTAGCACCGAGGCCGGTCGCACCCAGATTGTGCCTAGCGCCGTGCTAGGGCCCCAGCAGGCCCGGCATGGGACCGAGCCCGGCCAGTCCGAGTAGCCCGTGACCACCTGGTCCAGAGTGAACCGGTGGTCCGACCCGGTTCAGTTAGTGAGCGAACCGGCCGGTTTAGCCGGCGGTTCGAGTCAATTTTTGGTTAGAGTATTTTGGTCCGAGTTTTATTCCAAAATTTTAAGTAATTTTCCGAGCCAAAACATATCAGTTGAGCGCATCAGTCTAATTTCAAGACTTAGAATTATTTTAGTTAACCCATAGAGCGTTCCTTTATATCCGGATAAGTAATCTGATAGAGTAGAGCACCCTAGCATAGTATTGAGCATATGACGAGCATAGTACTTAGTTTATTTGTTTGCTTATATTTTTATGTAGCCTGAGGAGTCAGTTACCAGCACAGCCGCACTTACCTATTTTCAAAGCAGCCCAGTCTGGGTTATACATTGAGTATAATAGTCGATATCATGTTCAGGTATGTATATGAGTTTATCCGCATGGGGTTAAGGCTGAGTTGTCCTCCCCTAAGTTCTGGTGGTGACCCAGTTCGCCTTAAATATACCATCAGAGTGTGCACACGGTACCGGCCAGAGTGTCCGGGAGATTGTAGTTACGGGCCAGGGTGTCCAGGAGTTTCAGTTACTTATATATACCGGTTCTGTGATATCATAATTATTATTGTTGTTTACTTTAGAATGGGTTTTTATGGAGTACATGTGGACCGTACTCACCCCCACTTTATATTTTCATAAGGCAGGGTCGGCGGGCAGGCGTGAGTCGAGCTGTGGTGGTTGTGGTCGTGGAGATGGCGCAGCGAGCCTTTCCAGGGACATTTGTGATCATGTTTTGTATAACTAATATTTCCACGCATTTTCAGACTTCCGCTATGTTTGCTTTTATTTTGAACTTGCATGTCAGTACCTTCAGACTTAAATAATTTATCTAGTTCGCCAGTACGAACGGGACCAGTTAAAATGCAAGATTCGATAAAAGATTTAAATATGATTTTCTTCAAGTCTAAAGCAGTTGATAGACCTAGTTAAGGAAAATGGATTTCCAAAGCAAATAAGTTTTTAGCAACATCCCGAGGTAGTTTGCAAATGATTTCGAAAAATTTATAAGCGTTTTCGAAAGTTAGTATTTGCGAAAAATTGGTCCTAGTAGAAGCGGGGTATTGCAGTTGGTATTAGAGCACTTTTGTGCTTCTGAATGTTTTAAAAGACAAGAAATTTTACAAAACCCGACCACACCACACTCACGCCACATCGACTACCAGGTAAGTGCATGCTGTAAAAGTTTTTCAAAGTTTATATAAGCAAACTGTACTATGTCTATGCTCAATAGGATTCAGATAATCCGAACTTTAGATGCTCAAACCAGTATAAGACTCCTAGCAGTATCAGATATGTCCTCTATCAGAATTCAGAACTCTAGATTCAAACTCTAGTCGAACTCTAGATTATCGAGTTATTTTCAGCAACTCGTCAAGAACTTTGTGCCCATTTCAGTATTCAGCGTTTCCTTTCAGCCTTATTCCATTTCATCTCCTGTTCTGACCAACTTACGCGGCTTATTCTCAGATGGCCCGTCGTCTGAACCAAGCTGAGAGAGAGATGACCCAGGCTGAGGTAGTCACCAGTTTCGCGGCTACAACCCAGATAAGTTTTCGGGGCAGGGAGATCCTCGCCTAGTTGATGAGTGGATCTAGGGTCTCGAGGCCATTTTTGAGATCATCGAGTGCTCCGAGAGGCACAGCATTCTGTGTGCCCAGGTCCAGATGACAGGAGATGCCAGACTGTGGTGGAACTCCTACTGGGGCATGCGCCCTGGTGAGAAGGAGAACCTCACATGGCCACAGTGCAAGGAGATGCTGCAGGAGAAGTATTACCCGGATACCTACAAGGCTGAGATAGAGCGCCAGTTCCTGGCGCTTAAGCAGGGCCACCGCTCCGTGGATGAGTATGAGGAGTTTGTTCGTCTCGGGGCCTTTGTCCCCTATCTGGTGGACACCGAGGCGAAGAAGGCAAAACGCTTCCGTGATGGATTACTGCCAGCTATCTGTCACCACGTAGCGGGACATGGCGTCCAGTCTTATGTCGATGTTGTCGCTAAGGCCCAAGAGACAGACGCTAGTCTCAGGATGGACCTGGTGCAGCCGTCAGTTCAGCCTCCGGTGTTGCCCCCAGCTCAGTATCCGACATTGCCCCCAGCTCAGCCAACGTCTGTCCAGCAGGTGAAGCCTAAGAACAAGAGGAAGTGGAAGAGTCAGCAGAATGACCGGGGGAATAGGCAGAGACAGCTACAGGTCCCAGCATGTGGCACATGCGGACGCCCACACCGCGGAGAGTGTCTTGCTGGACAGAACGTCTGCTTTCACTGTCGGAGGCCCGGACATACCATCCGGAACCGTCCGGATAGGCAGCAGCAGCAGCCTCGACAGCAGCAGCAGCAGCAGCAGAGGCCGCCTCAGCAGCAAAGGCGAGGACATCAGGCACAGGTGTATGCAGTCGAGCAGGCTGAGGCAGAGCAGAACCCAGGTACTATGTCTGGGATGATTATTTTGAATGATATGCCTATATTTGCCTTGTTCGACACTGGTGCGACGCACTCGCTTGTGTCGACTCGATGTGTAGAGGCCATTGGAGTTCAGCCCGTTAACATTGTTGACCCTCTCGAGGTGAGTCTAGCTTCGGGAAGGAAGATAGTGACGAGCTCCAAGGCAGAGAACCTTAACTTTAGTATTGGCGGCAGAAGGCCGAAGCTTATGTTATCGAGATGAGGGATTTTGACCTCATTCTCGGTATGGATTGGTTGACGTGTTATCGAGCAGACATTCGTTGCCACGATCAGGAGGTTATTCTTCATCTTCCGAAGGACAGTCAGATTACGTTTTTCGGCTCGAAGACGCAAACCCTACCTCGTGTTGTTTCCATGGCGAAGGCGAGGAAGATTTTGCGCAGAGGAGATTGTCAGGGTTACCTGGTGAGCCTTGTCGATGAAGGATCGAGAGCACAGACACCTCATGATGTTCCACTTGTTCGTGAGTTGGTGGATGTGTTCCCGGATCAGCTACCAGGAGGACCACCCAGCAGGCAGATGGATTTCATCATTGATCTTGTTCCAGGAGCAGGACCGGTGTTTAAGGCACCATACCGTATGGCTCCAAAAGAGTTGCAGGAGCTGAAGACGCAGATTGAGGAGTTGTTGAAACTCGGTTTTATCCGACCAAACGTCTCACCTTGGGGAGCACCCGTCCTATTCGTCAAGAAGAAAGACGGATCCATGAGAATATGCATCGATTACCGGGATCTCAACCGATTAACGGTGAAGAATAAGTACCCGCTCCCCAGGATAGACGATTTGTTTGACCAGCTGAGAGGAGCTTGCGTATTTTTCAAGATTGATTTACGCTCAGGCTATCATCAACTGAAAATTATGGAGTCTGATGTAGCCAAGACTGCTTTCCAGACGAGATATGAGCACTACGAGTTTGTGGTTATGCCGTTTGGTTTAAGTAATGCGTCAGCGGTGTTCATTGACTTGATGAATCGGGTGTTCCATCAGTACTTAGACCGATTTGTTATCGTCTTCATCGATGACATTTTGGTCTACTCCAGGAGTTTGGAGGATCATGAGCAGCATCTGAGGGTTGTTCTCGGGACCCTTAGGCGAGAAAAGTTGTACGCCAAGTTCTCCAAGTGTGAATTTTGGCTGAAGCGAGTGGCATTCTTAGGCCACATCATCACCGAGAGAGGCATAGAGGTTGATCCAGTGAAGATTGCTGCCGTTTGAAACTGGTCAGCACCCAGAAGTCCCACCGAGATCCGCAGTTTTCTCGGTCTAGCTGGGTACTATCGCAAATTTATCGAGGGATTTTCGATGATTGCCCTCCCCTTGTCCAAGTTGATGAGGAAATCTGTGAAGTTTGAGTGGACGAGTCGTTGTGAGGAGAGCATTCAAGAGCTCAAGAAGAGGCTTACGACGGCTCCAGTGCTGACTATTCCGGATCCTACTCGAGGTTTCACCATCTATAGTGATGCCTCGAAGCAGGGTCTTGGGTGTGTGCTGATGCAAGATGGCTAAGTCGTTGCGTACGCTTCACGTCAGTTGAAGCCACATGAGCAGAATTACTCTACGCACGACTTAGAGTTGGCAGCGATTGTGCATGCACTCAAGATTTGGCGCCATTATCTGTATGGTGGTTGGTGCGAGATCTTTACCGATCACAAGAGTTTGCAGTATATCTTCACACAGAAGGAGCTCAACATGCGCAAGAGGCGATGGTTGGAGCTTGTGAAGGATTATTACTGCACTATACAGTACCATCCGGGGAAGGCGAACGTGGTAGCAGACGCCCTAAGCCGAAAGGTGAGGGGTGAGTCAGTTTATGCTATCACCGACCAGCGCCAGCTTATTAGAGAGTTTGCCCGGATGCAGATTGAGGTCGTCGACTCACTTCTTAAGGAGATTTCGGGGAGTGTTAGCGCGATGCGAGTCTAGCCCATGCTGAGAGATAGAATTCGGAGGGAGCAATCCTGCGATCAGTTCATTCGCACTTTAGAAGCGAAGGTTCACGCCGGAGGCATAGAGGGCTTTTACCGAGGCACAGATGGAGCCTTGGAGTTCAGAGGCCGCATTGTCGTGCCAAAAGTTGGGACTTTACGCAAGGAAATCCTGACTGAGGCCTACAGTGCGCCATATTTAGCCCACCCTGGGAGTACCAAGATGTACCACGACCTGAGGAGGTCGTTCTGGTGGCGAGGCATGAAGAGAGATGTAGCAGACTTCGTGAAGAGTGTTTGGTCTGTCAGCAAGTTAAGGCCGAGCACAAAAGTCCCATAGGTCTACTACAGCCACTTGAGATGCCCCGCTGGAAGTGGGAAGAGGTTACCATGGACTTCGTCACGGGACTACCCATGTTGTCCAAGCATCACGACGCAATTTGGGTAGTGGTAGACAGGCTGACGAAAGTTGCACATTTCATGCCTGTGACGATTACCATGTCGACGGATCAGTTAGCCGAGATATATACCCGTGGTGTTATTCGACTCCACGGAGTGCCCGTTACGATCATATCCGATCGACATCCCAGATTCACCAGCAGATTCTGGGAGAGTTTGCATGAGGCAATGGGCACCCAGTTAAAGTTCAGTTCGGCTTACCATCCAGAGACAGACGGCCAGTCCGAGAAGACGATCCAGACGCTCGAGGATATGCTCCGAGCCTTGATTCTGGACAGAGGTGCTAAGTGGGAGAAGTGGCTGCCACTAGTTGAGTTCGCCTATAACAACAGTTATCAGGCATCTATTCAGATGGCTCCCTACGAAACACTTTATGGCCGCAAGTGTCGGTCGCCCCTTTATTGGGATGACATCGGAAAGCGACGAGTACTCGGTCCGAATTTGATCGAGGAGACAGTTGAGCAGGTAGCCTGGATCAGAGAGAGGCTCAAGACAGCCCAGAGTCGGCAAAAGTCCTCAGCCGACAAGCATAGACGAGAGATGCACTTTGAGCCCAGAGATCATATATTCCTGAAGGTTCGACCGATGAGAGGTGTCGTTCGCTTCAGAAAGAGAGGGAAGTTGCATCCTCGCTATATAGGCTCGTTCGAGATTCTCGAGCGAGTGGGCAAAGTCGCCTATCGAGTAGCTCTGCCTCCCGAGTTGGCTGGCGTGAATAACGTGTTCCACGTTTCAATGTTACGCCCATACGTGTGCGATCCCGAGCATGTGCTTCAGCACAATGAGATTCAGCTTCAGCCAGATTTAACTTACGAGGAGCAGCCAGTAGCAGTTCTGGACCGAAAGGTTCTTCGGCTCAGGAACCGAGATGTTCCCCTCGTTCGTATGAGATGGAATCGCCACGGAGATTCAGATGCCACTTGGGAGCGCGAGGCAGACCTCAGAGCTCGTTTTCCAGATTTTCAGTTCTGATTGTATCTAGTCGTATGTATTTTCAGTTCTTGTATGTAATTCTCCTGTTTTAGTATTTCCGAGGGCGGAAATACTTTAAGGGGGATAGATTGTAATAGCTCAGTTCTGTATTAATATAAATGACAGTTTTAGTTCCAAGTTTGAACTATTTCTTTTTATTAATACTGCTCATCTTAAGTTCCGAGCCCAGTTATCTGCTATTCAATCTCAGTGATTAATTCCGATCCATTTATTTTTTTGTGCCAGACGCACTGGGTCGTGCCCAGCCGCACGCCCAGTGCCCAGTCAGCCCGAGTACGTGTCAGCCCTGCGTCCCGCGTGTTCGGTTGTGCCCAGCAGCGCACCAACACTCCCAGTGACTCTCGGTCGTGCCCAGCTGCACCTAGTGGCACCAGTCGTGCCAGGGCCCGTGCCAGCCGCACAGCCCGCGGCGCACAGCCCGCGGCCAGCAGCGCCCAGCACCGAGGCCGATCGCACCCAGCTCGTGCCTAGCACCGTGGTAGGGCCCCAGCAGGCCCGGCACGGGACCGAGTCCGGCCAGTCTGAGTAGCCCGTGACCACCCGGTTCAGAGTGAACCGGTGGTCCGACCCGGTTCAGTTAGTGAGCGAACTGGCCGATTTAGCCGGCGGTTCGAGTCAGGTTTTGGTTCAAGTATTTCAGTCCGAGTTTTATTCAAAAATTTTAAGTAATTTTCCGAGCCAAACCAGATCAGTTGAGCGCATCAGTCTAATTTCCGGACTTAGAATTATTTTAGTGAACCCATAGAGCATTCCTTTATATCCGGATAAGTAATCTGATAGAGTAGAGCATCCTAGCATATTATTGAGCATATGACGAGCATAGTACTTAGTATATTTGTTTGCTTATATTTTTGTGTAGCCTGAGGAGTCAGCTAACAGCACAGCCGCTGTAATAGCCCATTTTTACCTAATGTAAATTACGTTCTTAGCTTCGTAATGTTCATATTATTCTCGGAATCCAAAGTATAAGTCAATTTATGTTCAATCGCTCGATAAAAATATTATCGAATCAAATCGTACTTAATCGAGCGGAAAATATGCTAATCTCGCGCTAATCGTGCGTGATCATACGCATAATCGTACTTAATGGTTCCTTAAGTACCTCAATTATGTTCATTTTAAGCCTAAGTAATCATTCTACTATCATATGTCCTTAAACATTGCTAATGGCACAGCTAGGGTGCTTAATTTTCTTCTAATCGCCTTAATCTAGAGTAATCACGCATAATCGAGCCCTAAGCGTGCTTAACTAATTAATAAACTCAAGTGGACAAATGTTTGGGCAAATTCACGTGAACAATATCCTTTCCTAGCCAAGTGGCCTTGTGGTGCCAAGTAAGTGATGACTAAGCCCATGAAAGTACACCTCGTGCCCTAGGAACGCGGCAAATGGCACGAGCTCATTGGCCGAGCATATTACTTCACATTTTCATCCAATTTCACGTTTATAAATGCCAACGTTGGGACATATTTTAGCATATAAGCTAAGCTATTTCCTAAGCAAGCCTTAAGCAAACTATAAGCAAGATTAAGATTTATTAATCCAACTTTATCGTACGCGCGCAAAACAGAAGAAAAGGATCGAACCAACACCAATTTCTTGCTAATTTTCTTCGGGCAACCAAAGGTTTGATCAGTTCACGGATATCAGCACTTCCAGTTCATATTTACAGTACAGGTGGGGACTCAGACTGGGTATTACATTGATTATAATTACGATATCATGTTCAAGGTATGTCAATCATGTTTTTCCGCTTGGAATGGATGTTGGCCGGTTCAGGTTGCCATAATTCCGTTCTAAGTTCTAGTGGCATCATCTACCACTAGTATGTGCACATGGATTCCGGCTTATTATTGTCATCATCATTATCATTATCATCATGACAGCCGGTAGATTCACGGATCCCGGTCCGGTTTACACTGTTGACCAGGAAATTCACGGTTATGTTATATGCTTTTGATCATGATGTTACTATTATTTTTGCTGTTTACTTTAGTATGAGTTCCTACGGAGTACAGTGGTACTCACTCCCCATTTTAATAAAATTTTTCAGGTCATGAAGTCGGTCCGGAGCTGTGAAGTTGACGGGTGGATCGAAGTTAAATATTTTGCTGTATATTTTGCCACGCTATATTCCGCTGAATTTACTGTTTGACAAACTTTGACTTTTGATCCGATTTTATAGTCGGATTGTATATTATGTAAATCCGTTTTTGTTGTAAATTTTTAAACGGTCGTAACGGATTTCTAAAAGATAAAATAAATGTTTTAGTAACGCTCCGAATCATTTTCTCAAATTATATTTAAAAAGATATTATAAAAATGCACTCTGATAATTAAGTTAGAGCGGGGCGTTACAGCCGCACTTACCTATTTTCAAAGCAGATCAAGTGGGGACCCATTCTGGGTTATACATTGAGTATAATAGTCGATATCATGTTCAGGTATGTATATGAGTTTATCCGCTTGGGGTTAAGGCCGAGTTGTCCTTCCCTAAGTTCTGGTGGTGGCCCAGTTCGCCTTAAATATACCATCAGAGTGTGCACACGGTACCGGCCAGAGTGTCCGGGAGTTACCGGCTAGAGTGTCCGGGAGATTACAGTTACCGGCCAGGGTGTCCGGGAGTTTCAGTTACTCATATATACCGGTTATGTGATATCATTATTATTATTGCTGTTTACTTTAGAATGGGTTTTTATGGAGTACAAGTGGACCGTACTCACCCCCACTTTATATTTTCAGATGGCACGGTCGGCGGGCAGGCGTGAGTCGAGCTGTGGTGGTTATGGTCGTGGAGATGGCACAGCGAGCTGTTCCAGGGACATTTGTGATCATGTTTTGTATAACTAATATTTCCATGCATTTTCAGACTTCCGCTATGTTTGCTTTTATTTCGAACTTGCATGTCAGTACCTTTAGACTTAAATAATTTATCCAGTTCGCCAGTACGAATGAGACCAGTTAAAATGCAAGATTCGATAATAGATTTAAATCTGAGTTTCTTAAAGTCTAAACCAGTTGATAGACCTAGTTAAGGAAAACGGATTTCCAAAGCAAATAAGTTTTTAGCAGCATCCCAAGATAGTTTGCAAATGATTTCGAAAAATTTATAAGCGTTTTCAAAAGTTAGTATTTGCGAAAAATTGGCCCTAGTAGAAGCGGAGTGTTGCAGCGGAGGAGATGGTGGCAGGATTTAGGGTGGTGCAAGGATGATGATGACGGAATGGGATGATGATGATGCTGCAATTATGATGGTGATGATGGGATGAGAGGGATGAAGACGATGAGGGATTGGGATCGATCAAATTTTTACGAGAGAAAATCTCTTTTCTCTGCTCAACGCGCGATCGAGAAAATGAAGAGAAGAAAAGGCTGAAGGATAAGGTTCTGATTTCTCTCTTGAATGAGCGGGATAAAAGAAAAGAGACTAGGGCATAAGTCTTGTGGCACAAGAAAACCCACAACTTGGGCGAATCGGGTCGGGTCTGACGAGTCGGGTCGCACGGGTTCAAAGCTGGTTCGGGGCTAGTTCGATAACACAGTTCGGCTCTCGGGCCCGACTACGTAACTTCAATACGGTTTTTACTCGGGCTCGATAAATTAAATCGCACACTAAATAAATAAACCAGATATAATATATATTGATAATACACAATTAAATTTTAAAATAATAATAACATTAGTAAAAATACAAATACACATTTTAATTAATTAATAACACTTAGACAATTAGACAATATTTAGACAATTAAGCAATTTGACAAATAAATCATATTAGACAATTAATAATTTTAGCATTCAACAAATAATAATAACCACAAATAAATAATAATATTAATAATAATAACAATAATAATAATAATAATAATAATAATAATAATAATAATAATAATAATAAATAATTCTCAATAATTCAATAATCAAACGGGGCATTACAGAACTCGTAACTATATTCCTTCCCGAAGCAAGGCTGTTCACGAGAGGATCGACAGTACACACTCCCTGGGCCCCTAAGGATGATAAACACTTAGTCGAGACGAACGAATGCGTCGCCCCGGTATCGAATAAAGCGAAGACTGGAGTATTGAATAAAGATAGCATGCCAGACATTGTACCTGGCTGCTCTGCAGCCTGATCCTGGTCAAGTGCGTAGATGTGAGCGGGTGCTCCACGCTGCTGCTACTGGCCTCGGAGTCTCTGGGCTGGCTGTCTCTGTGTTGGCGGTCTCTGGGCTGGCTGTCTCTGGGGCTGTGGGCGGTCTGGGCAGTTCATGATCAAGTGTCCTGGTCGGCGGCAATGGTAGCATACGTTCTGCCCGGCTAGGCACTCCCCACAGTGCTGACATCTGCAGGTGTCACAAGCCGGTAGATCCTGTTGGGCTGGTTGACCCGCCTGAGCTGGGCCCCTCTGGTTGCGGTCTTTCTTGTTGTCACGATGGTTCCACTTCCTCTTGTTTGGGTTCGGCGCCTGCTGAAGTGGCGCTGGCTTGGTAGGCTAAATGATAGATGGTTGTCTAGCAGGTGGCTGGGTAGCGGCATTAAGCTGAATGCATGCCTTGATCTGCTGAGCCCTCTCAACAGTGTCAGCATAGTCAAGGTAGCCATGAGTGGCGACCAGAAGTCGGATGTCGTTCTTTAGTCCTTCACGAAACTGGATTGCCTTCTTCTCCTCTATATCCACAAGATGTGGCGCAAACACACTCTTACGAGCGAACTCATGCTCGTACTCCTCCACAGATCTGTTGCCCTAGCACAGGACGTAAAACTCTCGAGCCATCCTCTGGCGGAAATGGCGAGGATAAAACTTGTCCTCCAGAAATGTCTTAAGTTGTGCCCATGTTAAAGCCTCTCGCTCGTCCTCAGTGCTGAAACGCCAATAGTCGTCCCACCAGTCCCCAGCTGCGCCGTCAATCTGCATCTCAGCGCAAGCGATTTTATGCTCCTCAGATAGACCCATCACACGGAAAATCCGCTCCATCTTGCGGATCCACTCTCCCACGGCTAGTGGCCCATCCTCTACGGTGAAATGGGGCGGGGAAAAGGTGCAGAAACGATTGACTACAACGGCCTTATCTGGATCAGCTTGGGCCTGAGGATCTCTGTGAGGCGGCATTCTGGAGATCCAATACGCTTGAATAGATCAGTAAAGCCAATTAAGAAATAGCTATAATATAACTGGAATATTTAATAAAAGATAAATGATATCCAAAAACACCTAGCTGGGCTAGAGTTTTGGTACACTTAAACTTCTATGTTCTGGCTCATATAGGAGTTTTGACTTAGTCTAGAGTCCTTGGACTTAGCTGTTCTAGAGTTCTGTCTACAGTTCTCCCTCTGGAGTTATCTGTCTTATAGGAGGATAGTTATCTAGGCCCCATACTTGAACTTGAATAAGCACTTGCAAAACTTAAACTTGAATTAGGTGACTTACCTCGGAGTCGGTGCGGGATGAGCGTGGCGTGGTCATGCGTTTCTAAACTTTGAAAGTATACAGAAATGCACTATGCGCTCTGATACCAATATTGTGACACCCCGCCTTACTTAGCTTTGAAAAAATTAGAGTAAAATTTTCTCTTTTATTTTCGAAAGCTCGTGCGAGCTGGTTTTCGAATATACTAACTTGTTGCGGGATGATACAGATAAAAACTTGCTTAACTTACTCACAGACATAAATAAAACATGAAACCAAATCAATCCGCTATAGAGATAATGGATCATACATGCAGTCTGATGTCTCGCACTGTCTAGCTAGCGGAAGCTGATCCGAAATACTTAATACATGCATACATATCCGAATAAAAACATGATCATAAATTTAGGACATAAAATGTAGGTAAAAATGTCCTTGACTATCATGACCATGCTTGCCACGCATGTGCTCACCCGGCACGCTCGACTCCGTCACCTGAAAAATACAATTGGGGCGTGAGCAAACCACTATGCTCCGCAATAAAACAACATTAATAATAATATATCATGGCATCAATATATAAGAGCTTAAACTGAAATCTTTTCTTTTCTTTTCTAAACTTTGGTCCGTCGACCCTCGGCCCTCGGCCGCTCGTGTGCAAACCACCTAGACACTGAGGTCGAAGCCCCAGCCAGGTACCAGGTGGATCTCGGAAGGCCCTTAGGTCGGCCTCTCACCTGGGAGAAATAACTGTCTCGAACATACCTCAGTCATGGTACATATATTATAGATGATTTAGAATCCAGAACATGACCCACACTTGGTTTACTGAAAATAGCTGGCAAGTGCTTGAAACTGAAGTAGCTATCGGAGGCTCGACTCTCCTTAAGCTACATAAACATATAAGCAAATAAATGCTCAGAATGCTTAATTATATACTAAGATGCTCGGGTCTATCTAATCGCTTAAACTGGACTGGGTTGGCTCGAAAAAACACTAAAACTTCGGAAAGACTGGCACGGGCCCTGGCACGACTGGTGCCACTCGGGTGCTGCTGGGCACTACCGAGGTCGGCTGAGGCTCTGTCGTGTGGCTAGGCACAGACAGGCACGACTGGACTCGGGACAGATGCAGACTGACGCTACGCGGGCGCTGCTGGGCATCCTTGAGGGCTCTGGCTACTTGGGTGTACTGTTGGGGCACGTCCCGAGGCCAACTGGACTCGACAAACACGGCCAGACACTATATGCGTTGGCACGGCCACGGCTGGACTAAACTGACCCGACTCGGGTTGGCCCAGGGCACGACACGAGGCTTTGGCGCGAGAACTCGAGTGCTGGGACTGGCACGGTGCTACCGGGCGCCATGCATGCTTTTCTGGGCGCTGATGCTATGCACACGGGCACAGACTTAGCGCTGTGGGTGCGGTCGCGTGCAAGCGGACTGAGTGCCTCCCACTGGCCAGGCTAGCCTCTAAAGGCACGGACAGGCACACAACTTAACCTCTGAGGACGCGGACAGGCACGGGGCCGACACTGCACGCGCTGCAGGCGCTGTCAGTGACCATGGTCGGTCCTTATCGGCCATCCGACTACTATTCTGGTGACATGCAACCCATCTCAACTCAACAAGATACAAAAGGCATAAATATCACATAATACTCGCATGCATAGAGATGAGGCTCGGGGGTTGAAAATTCACATAAAATCATGAACTAGTTGACCAAGGAAACGAACTCCAAACATGCTCAAATTTATACACCATCAATCTCATGATTTATAAGGAAGATTAGACTATCAAACTCGGCTTGACCATGCATGGAGCTAAAAATTTAAAATTAAGGCTTTAAATTCCTAAAAATCGAAACTCATGGATAAACACATGCATGGCTTGAATTCTCTACATGATAAATCTTAAATTATCATAAAATAGCTAGGGGACTCAAAATTCACGAGCTAACCTTCTTCAAGGAACGAAAATAGCGCTTGGTTCCTTTGCTAGGGCTAGACACAGCTTTGAGGGACTTAGGCTTGTTTGAGTTGATAATAGATGTAAACGATGAACTCAAGAGGCTTATAAAAATCCAAAGAATACATGGAAAGTGGTGAGCCACGAGAGAAAAGGACTGGAACCAGCTGATCCTCGGTGCTCCTTCCTCCCGGGTCACGCGCGCGTGTGGTTGTGGCTAAGGGTGGCACTCGGCCTTCTCCTCTATCTCTCTCAATATGGTCAAGTGTTAGAAGTGTTAAAGAGCTAAAATGGCTGAAGAATGGGTCTTTTATAGGTGGTGGGGCAGAGTGTACAATGAAGGATGGTGGAAGACAAATCTCGTGGGACTTATGCACTCCATTCGCGTGGGAGTTGGGGCCAAGGTTTTGGGCATGCCTTTGCACGGTTTGCATGGGTATCTTGGGTGGAATGGCAGGGTTTTTAGAGCACTAGGATCTGGTGGAGTGGACTGGTCAGGTCTGGCACCACAAGAGGGGACAAGTCTTCCACTAGCTCATTAAAATAATCAAAAATCCATGCTCCACTTAACCTTAAGCATAGTTGACTTTCCCTTAACCTTGCTTAGAGCCATCTCAGCTGAAATTAGCCCTAATTAACCCCTTAATACATGCATGAAGTTGGTCTTGGGAGAAGTGGCCGAAACTTAGGCATTTAGGCTCAAGAAGGTGGCTGCCATGGCTGGCGCGAGGCCTTCTGGGCGCGTCACATTGGGCCAGGGCGCGCGGGCTTGCTGGACTTGGGTTGTGCGTGGAATCACTTGGACCGAGTATAGTGCTTGGTTCTTGTGATAAAAAGACTTAGAAAAATTTACCCAATGTTGCTAAGACTTGGACAAGGCTCGGCTAACCCTTGGGCGCGGCTCGCGCGAAGGCTTGGCACGAGTGAGCTCGGTGAATGCTAGGGCTCGAGAATGAGGTCTAGGGCTTGAACTTAGATACTTCATAACACTTAGAAAAATATTATAAGTATCATGCTACCAAGGCTCGGCTATACTCGGGGCGAGATTATGGCTCGAGGCCCAAATAAATTCTCGAGTCGAATAGTTACTACTTATCAACCCAAATTAATGAATTGATCTTGATCTTAACATGATATAGAAAATTCCAAAGAATGATCTATCATACTTAAAAATAATTGAGCACTTAGCATATAAAATATAACTCGGATATTTCTGAAAAATACGGATTTCACTTATAATCGAGCAGTGAAACCGTTCTAATATTATTTCTAATCGTGGCGTTACAGGGTTGCTTGGCCGTAGTTTTGGATTTGAGCGCGTAGTTATGGATTTGTTATGTGTTAATACAGCTGTGTGGGTTATGCGTATGAAGGCGTGTACATGTGCCTTTGCAACAATTCAATCCTTGCCCAAGATTATGTTTACTTTCGGGGTTGTTGGGCGACCTTCAACCTTTGTGTTCAATCGGGGGAAACGTTGGGCTATTCCTGTCATGAGACATCTCCAACAGGAACGTGTCGGATTCAAGGGTGAATCCTACTCAACCGGGGGAGAATGATGCAGAATTATTATTATTATTATTATTATTATTATTATTATTATTATTATTATTATTATTATTATTATTAATTAGCTTGGAGAATAAGCTAGGGTTTAGTTTAAGAGTATTATTTAAAGGGCTCTTGTGATTTGTTATTAGGGGAGTTGATTTTGAATGAAAATATGAATTGATTATGAGTTTTATCGAAAGAGTATCTCGTTTATCCTTCCCATTCGTACGCTTCCCTACATCAATATCCAATATGCAAGTTTTGAAATAACTAAGGGGAAGCAGATAACAGTTCATAATAACACCAATAATGACCCCACTGGCCTATCCTTTGCCACGACTGCGAACTCAACCTGAAATGAGAAAATAAGGGGGTGAGCAAACAACAAGCTCACCGTGGAAATACTATGAAATCTATTTCAGATAATAATTGACAACATAATCGCAGCATGAACACAAATCATCACATCTACCTCCTACCCTGCCTATGCTCATATATACATACTATTGCACGGGACCCAATTAATCGGTACGCCCGAAGGGAGATACGTTCTCCTTTGGTAACTAAGGGAGAACTGTCGACACCGCCATTCCGACAGGTTATACGCTCTCGATAAACTGACAGCTCACACACATACATTGATTATGGAATCACACGATTATAAGAAATAACTGCATAGTAAGGTTTATCAACACCCACCTGCTACTGCAGAGGATGATGGTGAATGCACGTGCAAACAAGGACGAGGGCTCTACTCCTCTTATTCTACAAATTAAGGATCTAATCATTATTACGGGTTTTTATTTGGCTGATTAGGCCACTCCAAAAAAAACAAAAAAACAAAAAAACAAAAAAAAACTCAAATTACCTAACACTTAGGCCACATAAAAAGCAACTAAAACTCATAAAATACACATAATAACAGCTTCTAAAATATACATAAAGTCCAGAAAATAGGCAACCAAATAAAGCATACAGAACACATGATATTGCCTTCTCTTTTCACTATGTTTAAGTGCAGCACATAACCACACAAAAACTAGAACAAAGGCTCTTAAATACACATAGGAACAGTCACATAATACACAAGAAGGCACAGCAACTTAGGCAAACCTATGGTAAAAAAAATCACATGAACATGCCTTTAAGTCTATTTACTTTTCTAAACTCAATTAGCATGCATAAAGGCTTTAAGAATTGAAGTATAAACTCCATAGAACATTCATATATTCATGATAAAAGCATACATTCTGTTCAGTGACTTCGTATAACATACGGCCAAAGAAAAACCACACCAAAATGACTTGATTTCACTTTCTTTTCTCATGCTGGAATCAATAACATTCAAGGACCAAATAGATGAGGAAAAGGCTCTAAACACACTTCACTTACAGCATGCTTGACTTCTAAAAGACTCAGCAAATAAAATACAAAATCGGCCATCATAGCAATTGTAAACTTCAGAACTTCGCTATCTTTTTCTTACAAAACAAGCACACATATGGACCAACGAAACTGATACCAAGGCTCTGAAAAGATCCATTTCAGCATGCTATTACCTAGAAATCAACTCAGCACGTAATTCAAAAGAAAGGATAAAGCAATCAACACTAATATGCCTCAAAATCGCATCCTTTATCTCAAGCAACCATCTCATATGCCAAGGCCAAATAACTGAGATCACATACTAATATTTATTCATTTACAGCCTCATAATCACCTCACATCATAAGGCTTAGCATTATGTGATGTAGGGAAGCGTACGATTGGGAAGGATAAACGAGATACTCTCTCGTAAAACACATAAAAATTACAATATCTGATTCAATCTCATTCACTATCTCATTTCAAAGCAGAAGAGCCCTTTAAATAAGGCCCTCAAAATAAACCCTATCTTATTCTCCAAGTTAACTACTACTACTACTACTAATAATAATAATAATAATAATAATAATAATAACAATAATAATAATAATCATTATTATTCTACACCATTCTCTTCCGGTTGAGCAGGATTCGCCCTCGAATTCGACCCGTCCCCATTAAAGACGTCATCATGACAAGAATAGCCCGGCGTTTCCCTCGATCGATCACAAAGATCGAATGTCGCTCACCACACTTTAATGTGAACGTCTGATCTCTGCAACTTTTCTCACGTAACTAAGTGATTCTGTGCTCTTGGTAGGTGAGACTAGTCTCCACCCTGGCCTTTGCCCCATGCTGCCTCAAAATGATATCCAAGACCCGTATAGCCTCATGAGAATTTTTAGATTCCTGGCCTCGCAAAGCATGTGTAATGGCCTGTATAGGAATCTTAGCTGCAAAATTGATTTCCACTTTGAATGTTTTTTATTGGTAAGGGCGCCATATCCATTTTTTGTCACTCTCATTAGAGCCTTCTTGTCCTCCAAGGCTGGAATTTCCATTATTCCTACTAGATGTCACACTGTCAAGCAAAAAAGTAAACTCAAGCTTGTTCTGAGGTAGCAGGCTCACAGTGAATAAGCTTTTCTCACCATCATAGGAAAAATGTTTTCCATCCAATTCTTCCCCCGGCCCTGGAGGCTCCTCATCGAAAATCGGCGGACCGTCGTAAAATGGTCCGTCATGTTGCTCTCCGTCCAAATCGAGGATGTCAACGCGAAATGGGCCCTCCCATCGACCACATTGGCAATCAAGCCCACCGGAAAACTCCGAGATGTCGAACCCCGCGAAGCCGGCACCATCATGTTCAAGTCCCAATCGCATCGGGCACGATATCCGCTGACGAAGGCAGCCTCCTTGCGCTTTCCTCTGTCTTCGCGTTGATCGTCGTCGTCCACAAAGTTTGGGCCCCGTCGCTGCATGTCACGGCCGCTATATGAAGCGAAGGGGTGAGCCTCGACGTGCGGGAGTGAAAAATCGTCGAAGGGATTAACCTCGGAGATTGTCTACTCGTCATCATCGTCGCCGGACAGTGGTTGTGGAGATCCTTGACGGGGCGCCCCACCTGGACCACGGCCTCCACCTCCTCCGCGAATTCCCTCGCACACGCCCCGGTTGACGGCGTCACGGTACGTTTGTTTGTCCCGAACTATGGTACGGATAGTTAGACATATGTCTCCGATCTCCATGGACAGATCTGCAATCTGACGACCCATCGTCTCGAGCCGCGGGCTAAACCACTCGGTCCGACGGCTCAGGTTGAATATGGCAGTGACACGCCTATGGTTGCAGCATCTTGTCGTCACGACAACATCATGAATCATGCTGATTTCTGATACCTACTGATGTAAGGAAGCGTACGAATGTGAAGGATAAACGAGATACTCTCTCCTAAAACACATAAAACTCACAATATCTGATTCAATCTCAAAATTCACCATCTCATAACAAAGTAGAAAAGCACTTTAAATAAGGCCCTCAAAATAAACCCTAGCTTATTCTCCAAGCTAACCACCACTATTACTACTAATAATAATAATAATAATCATCATTATTATTATTCTACACCAATATGTCAATACACGAGTGTCAAATAAGCACATAAACAGGATGCAGAAACTCATTTAACATCGACCAATAAGAGACAACCCATGGATAAGCCATAATACCTATCGCCAGGAATAAAATGGAGAAAAAAAATCGGTTCTCGGCTCTCGGTTTTATGCAGCCTGACAGCCCTCGATTGCTGATCGACCCACACAAAGGCTCGGGATGAACATCGTCGGCTCGTCTCGGCCTGGTGCGTGCACAGTAGACCTCGGACAGTTCGTCTCGGCACGGTGCGGAACCACGGGTCGTGGCAGCTAAACGGACGTGAAACGGGACTCGCCTCAGCTCGCGGTTGCTGTCTCGGCTGGCTCGAACATCAGTTGTTCACGGCTGAGGAGCGACAATGGCTGGTCGAGTTTGTTCACCGCGATGTGGGGCTGCTCTTCTCGGACGGATCTCGGTTCCGTGTGCACGCTTGTGATGGCTGACACTCCTCGGCGGCAGAGGGTTTCTGCTCTCAAGTTCTCAGAAAAGAAGAAGACGAGTAAGAGATTTGGACGAGATGAAGAGAAATCTGAGAGAGAGAGCTGAGATTAGGACGAAAGGGGAAATTAAAAAATGATGTGCGGCTGAGAGAAACATTAGGGTCGTACATAATAACTCAAAATGGGCTGGTTCTCGCACATAAATTTGGGCCCCAAAGAAAATTCAATATACAAGGCCGTAAATAACAAAGAAAATGGACCGAAAACTCCTGAGAAGGGCTAGAAATTCCATTCATTTGGGCTAGAAAATAAAAACAGTTATTTTTTTATTTTTTTTGGTCAAAGATAAAGAGAAATTTACCCCCTGTACATTTCATCCCCTTAATAATTTCAAATTTACGACCTCAAAAACTTTTCATCTCAATTACGTTATTTAATAATTAAAGTAATATTTATTGCAGTTAAGTTTGGCCTGATTTTTTGGGAAACGTGATTATCTCTCCATCTTTACACTCAACATAACAAAAAAAAGAAAAGAAAACAAATCATCTTTATCTCTCCATAT
Organism: Striga asiatica; assembly: GCA_008636005.1. Lineage (NCBI taxonomy): Eukaryota > Viridiplantae > Streptophyta > Magnoliopsida > Lamiales > Orobanchaceae > Striga > Striga asiatica. Next base: position 1,634,532 of record BKCP01005294.1, on the reverse strand, counting down.
CGGTAACTTCTTTATTTCTCCCAAAAAAACTCCATCTCTCCTACAAGAAAATATTGAGAAGAACAAAAATCGCAGAGAAGAAAAATGTCGAAGCGAACAAAAATTGAGGGCAAACCATTCGAAATTGAAGACGAATCAAGGATAACCCGCTCCCAATCTCGTCAAAAATCGCAATTTCAACCTCCCGAGCGGAAGGTTGTACAAAAAAAGCTCCAATTTCAGAAAATGGAGGCTCCGAATCGTGGCAAAAATTCTATTCCGAAGGCCGCGGACGGTGAGTCGAACGTCGGCGACGATTTTGTCTCCGAACGTCAAAAAAAAAAAAAAAAAA
>BKCP01005294.1:1580935-1634059 GCA_008636005.1 Striga asiatica | reverse complement strand
ATATTATAATGTCTGTTGTGACTTAAAAAAAGTATTATTATTCGATTGTTGTGAGTATTTGTAGTGAATCAAATTATAGTTGGTTTTTTGTTCAGTGACTATTTGTTGTGACTATATAGCATTATTCAGAAGTTTAATGTGAGTTTTGCATATAGTGTTAAGAACCCAAATACATAAAACAAAATTTTGTGCCCTCTTCTTGCCAGTCAGTGTTTATTGGAAGTGTTTCTTGGGAGAGGATGAAGGTTAATTCTGGCTTTGAGGGATAAGCAATATTTTACCAAGTCAGTTGACTATGAGTATTTTTATCAAGCTATTCTAGTGAAGTATAGTCTGTATAGAAGAAACACACTAAATATAGTCTGTATATTTTATCAGTCAGTGTTTATAGTTGGTTTTTTGTTCAGTGCTGCTTATACTGAATTGGTGTTTGTGCTTGTGTAGTGATCTGTTAGGTTCGTTTTAGTTGGTTTTTTGTTGAATACTGAATATACTGAATTAGGGAGTTAAACATTCTTCAGGTTTGAGTTTGATATGAGGGTAGGTGTAGTTGAACATGTATTTTCTGTTGTCTGTTATTCTATTATGATCGAAAAGAAAGGACTTCTAAAGTGGGATTCAAAATATTGTTTTGCTTAGTTATATATTTACTTTTGGGAAATTAAAGAGCTTATATTTTCATAATCTCGATTATAGTTATGAATGGATCTATTGAGTAGGAGAGAATGTAAACATACATTTGGATTGTATTTTTTGATATCCCTGTTTTATTCTGTTTTTTGTGTCAATGCTATATTGCTACTCCAAACCTTTGTTAATGAAATGCAAAAGTGATTCATTTGGTTGGTGTTGCTGGTGGGTTATTTATTCATTATTATTATTATTATTATTATTATTATTATTATTATTATTATTATTATTATTATTATTATTTTGGTGAATAAATGATAATTTGCCAGACATGACTACTTTTTTAGCCTGCTATTTGAGTATTGTGTCAATGCTAGATGACTAATTTATACCTTTGTACATGAGATGAAATACTGATCTTTTTGGTTGGTTTTGCTGTGGGTTTTTATTAATTTTTTTGGTGAATGAGGTGAACAAACGATAATTATGTCCAATTTTTGTTATCGCTGGTTGGACTCCTACCGAAGCTGGGGTATAAGTATATTGCATTTCATGAATGTTTATATCTTGTTTATCTTATGTATATATATACATTAGATTTTTTTTAGTAAGACACATTGGATTCATCAATTTTGTTTACCTAACACATATATTTACATTAAATATACTATTATTTGTGTGTGTCCAATTTTTGTTATCGTGGTATTAGTATATTGTTTATCTAATGTTTATATCTTGTTTATCTTATGTATATATATACATTAGATTTTTTTTTAGTAACTCATACATTGGATTCATCAATTTTGTTTACCTAACATATATATTTACATTAAATATACTATTATTGTGTGTGTAATATATATGTTCTGTCAACTGGATTCATTTCAGCATTTTAGCTAACCCACTTTATATTATTAATATACTCTTTCATTTGCTATGTACTTATAGGAATGGGAGTTGCTCATACCCAATCCAAGAACGAAGCACATCAAAATTCTAAATAGCAACGACAACAGCAAAGAAGATTCCACAATAAGCCAGATTAAAGAATTATTGACCGAGGGCCAACTCGAGATGTTTAAGAAAACTGTGTTCGGCAAATTCCTGGACATACCTCACTGTAAAATCCAGACTCAGCTAGTAAATTTGATTTTGTTACGTGAGGTACATCAACGTAAGTCTGACGAGGTGTGGGTGAATTTTGGTGGGAAGATGCTCTGTTTCGGCATAGAAGAGTTTGCGTTGATATCAGGAATGCCATGCATTGTATCCAGCGAGAAATTAACCTTCCCCACAGTGACTGGCGGTCTCTACGACACATACTTCTCCAGGTTTCGATTGAGTAGGCAAGAGATACGAAGTCAATTCATCTATAAGGTCTGGAAGAACGATGAAGACGCCGTGAAGTTTGCAAAGCTACACTTGTTAGCAAATTTTTTACTTGGGGCCCAGGACACACTATTGCTTGACAGACGCTATCTCGACATAATTGATAGCGATGAGTGTGAGGAGTATGCATGGGGGAAAGAGGTTTTCGAATTCACTGTTCATTATTTGAAGAAGACGTTGCCCAATCGGCAGAAGATGCATACGAAAGGAGACAAAGAAAAGAGTGAATATCTATTCAGATGCTATGGATTTATCCTAGCATTACAAATCTGGTTTTATGAGATCTGCGACACAGCTAATGGTCTCATTTGCAGACGCACTGTCGGTGAAGATGTGCCTCGTATGTTGAGGTGGGAGGTTAAGGAAACCCACAACAGATCGAAACTTCAGAGACATTTCATGAACTTGCCACATGACAAGGTATGTTTACAATCTCCATTACTACCTTTCATTTTTTTATTACAATAATATACGGTACCGACGTTTTCTGATGCCTTTATAATCATTAACGTTTTCAGTTCAACAACTTGAGTCCGACAACTATTGAGAAATCCAGTCTTAATTTGAATGGGTTCTTCAAGAAAAGAAACGAATTTCTGGTAGATGACGATTCATCACCGAATGCTCCAACGCACAGCCAATCAGGGATCTTGAACAGATTGGATGAGTTGGGAAGAAAGCAGACAGAAATGGCCAATGATCTTCAAGCGCTGAAGAAGCTGTTTCAAGATTTCTCTGTCACTGTTTTGCAACGATTGGATCAGTTTGTGCGTTTATCTATATAAATATAATTTATAATGGTAATAAAAATTTTATTTTTTCCATATTTATTCATATTTTTATTTTTTTCCCCCGAATCATTTTCTAAATAGGGTGGAAATCTTGTTGCACCATCACATGATCAATTTGTATCCGACGGTCCGAACAATGACCAGGGCGTTGCCAATGCAGGCCATCCTCAGTCAAAGGTTAGTTTTGTTATGTGTAATTCAAAATTAGTTTTGTTCAATCTGATAATATCATTTTTTTTTTACCAAATATTGTCCTTGCAAATATTTCAGGAAGTCGATGACCCAGTTGGACGAGATACCGACTTGGAAAATGATCCAAACCTAGTATGTTAACCACAAATTTTAATTATGATAATTTGTCTAAATTAACATCTACTATTTATATAATGTTTATATACAATATATATAAACATCTACTATTTATATAATGTTTATATACAGTATATATATAGTATAACTGAATATGTACTTTTATAGTTATTTATTATTTTTGTTAATATAATGTATATATATACTCTATATAGATAGTATAACTGAATATTTGTTTAATGTCATCGATTATATTTTCTGTTTCTACCAATAGACTGATGAAGCATTCAACCAGAATGCTATGAAGGGCAAGACTGATGAAGCAATCAACCAGAATGCTATGAACGGCACATCCCACGACGTTGCTATGAACCAATGTGATGGTGATGATGACATCTTCTCTCCCATGAATACTCAATTTTTTGCCGAAATTGATAAGGCCACTGAAGGAATAACAAAAAGTCGATCTACTGGCAAGGGAAAGGTTTACAAATTATAAATTATGTTTTTTTTTTTTTTTTTTTTTTTTTTTTTTTTTTTTTTAAAAATTATAAATTATGTTTTTTTTTTTTTCGTTTTAGTTGATATACATTAAACATATACATTAGATAAACATATACACAATATATTGTTCAGGAAGTTGCAGGCTATGGCCTTTCACTGAATGAACGCATAGGTCTCATATCCGAACCGATCATTGTGTCTCAACCATCATTTGACGCAATAACGAAAGATCTACTTCCAACACAACCTTCAAGAGATGTGAACCATACTAGTGTTAGTGTGAGTTACTGTTTCAATTTATATGTCGATATTTTTTAGCTTATCATGATTAACATAACAATGTATTCGTAAACGATGTTTTTACTAATTTATTTATCTACTTTGTAGGAAAAAGGGGAAGTCCCCGTTCAAACAACTAATAATGAACCCAACGATGTTTTAGGTGTGGCCATACTTGCTAAGCCTATGAAACCACCTGTGTTAAATCCTGTTATAGCCACTTCATATAAACGGAATGTGATTAAAAATTCAAGTCCATTCAATGTTCCGTTCTGGACGAATATATTTGAAGTTGACACAGAGGATTTCATGAGGTGGCTAAGAATGGGTACGCTTCAGACTTATCGAAAGATCCGTGAACACGAGTAAGCTATATAATATTGTATATTTACTATTTATATTACGGGATATATTACTGTTTAGTAAGTATTAGTAAAATTTGTTTTTTTAATTTATTTTTAAACAATCTAAGTGTTGTATAGTGTGTTTACAAATGGGGACATTCTTCTATATTGTCATAAAAACATAAATTCAGTGTTGGTAATAAAATACACACGATGTCGTAATTATTATTTTTTTAACAGGTTCGAGCACTACCTTAAGAGATTCAGGCCGCTGAAGCCGCCATTCGACTTCAATGTTCACCATATCACTGATAAGAATTGGTTTATGACTCTGGTTGAACCTGGTTCCTTCCTTGATGACACTGTAAGTACATAGTTACTACAACTGTGCATGCCATTATATTATTATAAATAATTTTTTTAAGATCATGCTAATCACTATGAATTATCATGTCTATACAGCATATGGATGTTTTATTCTACTATCTGAGGAAGCGTAGAGCATATGGTTCTAACAACATCGTACGGTACACCACCACCGACGTTCTCTTTCATCAGAGAATCAAATCTCTGTTTGACTTATATGTCTCGAGAGGGTACGATACGGGTGTGTGTTCTTTGGACAACATTGTTGTTGATTACATAATGGGATACAAGATAATTTGTGGAGAGTCGTGGTTTAATGTTGATCATATCCTCTTTCCAATTCATATTGATTTGAACGGTGTTGGCCACTGGGTACTGGGACGATTATCCATTGGTGAGAGGAGGCTCGTTGTATACAATTCTTTGCGATCTGAAGAGTTTGACAAGATTGTCTACGACGGTGTTCGGTGCTATTCTACTCTCATTCCTATTTTCCTCGGTATGGTTCATTTCTACTCCAAAAGGACCGACATCAACAGTGTGGGAGAAGCATTCGATGGAAAAGGGGTGAATGATCCACTTGATGTTATTATGGCTGAAAATCTTCCCGAGCAGGAGCAAGGGTAAAGTCTATTAATTTTTGTATCATCCTTTACGTATTTATCCACGTAAATTTTAACGTGGATAAAAACATGCTTTATACATTTTTTTTTTATTATCAGTGACTGCGGAATATTTGTTGCCTCATTTGCCGAATACTTCATCACTAAGTTTGATCTCCCGACCAACTATCTTCCCGACACGGAGAGGATGAGGTACGCATACGAGCTATACCAACATGGTCGTATGAAGCAAAAATATTCGTGTGAGAGCGATGATGAATCCCCTGGGACGCTTGATGATATACAACGTGCAAAGCTCGCATCAGTTAGTTAGAATATGCCTACCTTTTGAAGGAGTACTGTTTGTCTTGTGTATGGAGAGTTGAACCATGTTGATACTATTTGGCATTATGTTTTGTTGCAATTTTTCTTTTTTTTTTTTTGTACTTTTTTCTGGTGAACTTCAGTGAATGTATATTGATGCTATTGATTTAGATATTTGATTTTGCACGATCTTAACCTATCCGGTCATTTTTTTGCAGACATATACACGCATACTTTAGGTAATGTGTTTACCTAACGTATATTATAAATAAATTTAGTAATGTGTTTACCTAACGTATTTTATGCCGTGTTGTAATGATAAAATAGGGACATAAGCACACATATTGTTTATCTAACGTATATTATGCCGTGTTGTATATTACACACTTTAAGTAATGTGTTTATCTAACGTATATTGTCCCGTGTTGTCAACATAACATATAGACATAAGCACACATACGTGTTTAACTCATGTATATTACATACTTTAAGTACTCTGTTTATCTAATGCATACATAAGCACACATTTTGTTTATCTAACGTATATTATGTCGTGTTGTATATTACATACTTTAAGTAATGTGTTTATCTAACGTATATTATCTCGTGTTGTAAACATAACATAAATACATAAGCACACATACGTGTTTAACTAATGTATATCACATACTTTAAGTACTCTGTTTATCTAACGTATATTATACTGTGTTGTCAACTCAAGTACATGATTGTCACTTATTTAATTTTTATTTATACTAATAAGACACATAAATGTACCAAATAACCATATTCTTATATGCACAACTTATGTAGGTTTGAATTTCACCATCATTTTTTTTTTTTATAAAATACTCCAGTACAAATGTACCAAAAGTAAGGAATAACGAAACAACCATAACAGAAATGTCAGTAATATTATGAAAAACGTAAACATTAAGTAAACACATCAAACTAATTTTGTTTAACGCTCTTCGGATTTGAACATGTCTTTACATTATGCCCTTTCCCACCGCATTTGCTGCACCTATTTTTTACCCGAGACTCCCATCCTGGCTTGAGTCTTTGCTGCCGCCGACGTCCTGGCCTCACTCTTCCAGTAGGTGGATTGATATTTCCAATGACATCAGAATCAACCGCACTGCATTTTTGGCTTGTCTCAATAGGGAAAACTGGTTCTGCATATGTAGCTAGCATAGTATCCGTTAAGTAATGTATTGAACAAAATGGAACTGGATCCAAATAAAGGGCTCTAATCACTCGGATGGCATGTGACCAAGGCAATTCATCCATCTGGAAACGATTGCATGTGCAAGACTTTGTCTCCAAATTTACTACATATCCACTTCTGTCGGATGACACCTTAAACACCTTGTCACTTGCCTTTTGTATCTAAAAGAAAAAAAATAAAAAACAGTTTCGAATGATACATCGTGTAATAAATGGTATGTATACATATTTATATGTAAATTTATGTATATTAAAAAACAACATAATGTTTTATAATTTAATGTATCTCACCGAAAAGCTGGCAGCTACTTTATAATTGTTTTCGAGCGTCTTGTGAGCCTTCTTTGCTAACGTTGTAAACGTCGACGCTGCTTCATCTCTATTAGCCACATTCCACTTTTGTTGTAAAGATCTCAATGACTCCAAAAGTGTTGTTATTGGTAAGTCACGGATCTCTCGCGTGGCGGAGTTAATTGCTTCTGCCGCATTGGACGTCATCGTAAAGTACCTGTTGCTTGGACAATGAATCCTAGCCCATTTATGTATTCCAATTTTCTCCAAAAACGGGGGTACTCGAGGATCAAGATTTTTTATCTCCACCATATGATGATTGTAATCAGCAACAGTGTATGCCCTCGCAGCTGCATTAAAGGCATCCTTAACAGCGCTTGGTTCTTTCTTGAAATGTGTCCGCAAGTTGTTCGATATATGATAGGCACATAAACAGTGTGAAGCCTCTGGATATACCTGCATGATGAATAAAATATATTTAAATATTCAAGACAAAGATTACAACAATATGACTTTGTTTATTTACTGTATATATTACTTTTATATACCCAATAGGTCAGACATATGAGTTTGTTTACTTACTGGATATATTACGTTTATATACACAAGAGGTCAAAAATATGTGTTTGCTTACTTAATGTATATATTACGTTTATATACCTAAGAGGTCTTTGTTTACTTACCGAATATATTACGTTTATATACACAAGAGGTCAGAAGTATACCTTTGCAACTGCATGTTTTATACTTTCATGTCCATCAGAGACAATGCACAAACCTTTCCGGAAAGTGAGTGCTTCCCTCAACTTTGAAAAGAACCATGTGTATGAATCATTATTCTCAGAATCAACAATGCAGAATGCCAATGGAAGTATATGGGAGTTGGCATCTTGACAACATGCTGTAAGCAATATCCCTCCATATGCCGAACTAAGGAAAGTCCCATCGACAACAATAATAGGTCTACAATGATTCCAACCTTTAATTGAAGCATTAAGACACATGAATACGTACATGAAGTGCTGGTCCGATGTGGCAGACAATCTCACGACACTATGTGGGTTCGATTCACAAATTTTTTGCAAGTACTCGTTTATTTTACCATAAGACATTTCTGGATTACCTCTCACTTCTTCCATAGCTTTTTTCTTCGACCTCCATGCCTTCTGGTAAGACAACTCTATTCCATGTTGAACTTGCATGTCGTGTATTATGTCCCCTGGAGCATAAGTTGTCTTCAAATTTGTGAATCTCGATCGAATGAACCCACTTACAATGTTGGACGTAGCCTGTCGTTGACCACTTGTACGTATTTCAAATGGACATGAATGGTTGCGCCCCACATCCCGAATCTTGAAAATGTTTGAATTTCCTACCCTTGACGCTTTAACATACCATTTGCATTCCGTACATATGCACTTGACGTAGTACTGCTTCGGACAAGACTTCTCCACTTTGAACTGGTATTGGTTTGTTATTGCATGGTGGCTGAGCAACTTCATCACTTCATTTTTATCTCTAAAAGTTTGGCCGACCACAACATCCCGAATCATACTTCCATCGACACCACATTCAAGTGTTCTGGAGTTGTTTATCTCCTGTTTATCTTCCGTATACTTTACTATTTCCAGCATTGAATCCGCAGCATGTTCGGCAAATGCTCTATAAAATTCATCTTTTTCAGTTTCGCCCTGTTCCGGTTCAAGACATTTTAACCCTTCTATATCACACACAGACGGATATGTAGACATTGGCATTATGCCTCGATCGGGTAAGGATACGTTTATTAATTGTTTTAAAACCACACACAAGGGCAACTTTGTGTAATCACACTCCTTCGACTTCAATGAAATATAGAAATGTAGGCTGCTATCATCATCCACACTCATAGCTGGATATCCATCTTTCACTTGATACTTCATCTCCAGATCATTTGAATACGCGTTTACCTTCAGTTTATCAAAAACAATAGCTCGGAGTTGATTGTAGTTACATGATGAACTAATCAAAATACCTCCGACATCATAGTTCACGTATTCATTGTTGATCCATACTCCATTATGATGTAAAAATACATTTACATCATTCATGTTCCTAAAAAATAAACAGGGTCACAAAAAAAAAACGACATGAATAAACATGAATCTGAAAATACAAAAAACAAAATTCACGATCGATAGCTAAAATGGCGAAATTCCCGATCAATTATAAAAAAGAAAAACGAAATCTGAAATTACAAAAAAAAACGCCATCTAAAATAAAAAAAAAAAATACCAACAAATTCGTTTTTGTACCTTCAGCTTTCAATATTCATCTCAAACGAAAGCTTAAATTCTTTTTTTAAAAAAAAAAACTATAATCTTGTAATCCATCACCAAACAACGAAGTTAACTATATGAATATGAATATACCTTCAGATGTCTTTCAATCCACGGCTATTTCACGATCAATTTTCACGAACAACCTCGTTTGGTTTTTTTTTTTCACTCTGCTTTTTTCTTGCACGCACGAATCCGTTGATATGATAATCCCGTTTTTTAAATTTGAATTCGTGATTTCCTGAAGTATAGGTAATCATGATCGCCATCTCTTTCAATCGTTTACCGTTTTCTCTTCTCTGCGTGATTTTCTCGCCTTTCAATATATGGAGAGAGAAAACCATTATATGGAGAGAGAACCAGATTTCACAATCTCGTATAAATGAAAAAGAAATCAATATTTATTCCTCTTTTGATTATGTTTTCTACAAATTGTATTTATGTAAATATATCTAGACTAGGGGTTATGTATGTATTTTTCCCAAAGATAAACCTCCAAGGTCCGGATATAATGCATAAAAAAGCAAGTCAAAACATTTAGATAATTCCACGTGATTGGACTGAAAATTCTGAATGATAATCCTAACAATTAAAAATAATCATCTAAGCACATAATATATAAGTTCAAGCAAGCACATAGAAAAAAAATGCAAGCATTTAAATAATTAGGGCATAGCACATCAATACAAAATAAATACAGGAAATCAATAAAATAAAAGCACGCAAATAATTGAATAACCTCGAGCCAATAAATGAAATAAAAATACTAAAATTCACGAGAAGCAAACGGGGCACTACAATCTACCCTCCTTAAAAGATTTCCGTCCTCGTAAATACAAAAGTACAGATAATCCCCAAAGGGGACCACAGATACAAAAGAGAAGTTTTAAACCATATAGTTCGGAAACTTCGTCCGAACCTCATCCTCGCTCTCCTAAGTCGCATCGCCCTAGCCCTAGAGATTCCGCTGGACTTTGACGAGTACCCCTCTCGGTTCCCAACTGATGGACCCTCTGATCCAACAGGCCACCGGTACTTCAACACAGGTAAGGTTCTGCCCATCATGCAGCTTGTTAAAGTTTACCACATGCCCTTGGATCATGCACATACCTCCTCTACTCGAGGTGCACATATCTCCTCTAGGCGAGGCATAAACACTCCCGAAAGCCCCGGTCGTAAGGCCAACCGTTAAGCTGGGTCATTGACTTGGTCAAGAGCCCAACAGTACTAATAACACGCGATTATGACTTCCTTTCCTTCTCATAACTAAGCTGTGTTACACTTCCCTCTGTACAAGACCTCGTACAGTGCCATTGGAATCGTCGCTTGATACCTGTTGTTATCGGCAAACTCACCCACGGTAGAGAATCCTCACACATAACACATCTATCAATGCACAAGACTCTAACCAGTCTTTCAGTGTATTGACAACATGCTCCAACTGCTGAACCGTCTAGGGTCGATACGTAGTACCAAGCTCAGTCTCGTGCCCTGGGTCACGCTAAAAAATCGTCTACGAACTCGTCACAAACCGTGCTTCTCTGCTCGAGACAATCGTCACGACACCCCATGTAGTCGGACTAATTCTACTACACTCTCCTTTCCTGCAGTTTCAACACCTTCAAAAGACATAGTCTCTGCTCGAGACCTAAGGCTACATCCGATCTCACTGCAAAATCTCCTATCTTGCCAACTCGAGACATTCCTACATATGGCATAGGAAACTATTGTTTGACAATTTGGTATTGACCTTCTTTTGTAGAGTCGGTCTCACAACTAGTGGCGTCCAATATCAGTAGTTGTAGAAGACTGCTCCACTACTTCGATCTCTTGCCGAGCAATCCTCAAATTAGCAATCCTTGTTGAATAATTCAACAGACTAGCTCATCTTGACTCTTCCGACTACAAGTATCGGTCGTCGCGTTAGCTTTCCCAAAACGGTAGCTAATCATGCGGTCAGTCCTAAGTGAGCTTGAATTACCTTCGATAATGACAGGTTAGTCCCAAGAATTACGAGCCTTACTCGCGTCTCTTGGAACTTTCTGGTTATCTACTACCTCTAACTTGCTACGATACACTTCAATTTCCTCGACTTCAACAATGCGACTTAAAAACCTGTGTAAATATTTCCCAAAAGCTCAATATACCGCTCAGTTTGATGATTTTTTTCTTTTTGTAGGGAGACCTAGGTCGTTGCAACACGCGAAGATGTCCAGAACGGTACGCACTACACGCAGACAACTGGGCAACTATAGAACGACCTGCTGACCTAATATGCGGCAACATAGCATGCCACGTGCGGCACACTGCGCACGGCACGTCTGTGACACGATGGGCCCCCATCGGTCGAAGCACGCATGTGTGCAGCACCAGCACGCAGTACGTCTGCGGCACCCCAGTCAGTAGCTAAAGTCTGTTATCTCTCAATTATTATGTCTCCTTGTGTTAGTGCATGGCCGAAGACAGACAACCCTCGATGTACAGCGACCCGAGTCTAAATCTTCTAGCGACTAAGTACACTTGATTTCCAAAGAGTACTCATTCTTGCCCTTCCCGATCGGCTGATGCTCTCGATTTCGAGTTGATTGTGACTTCGTCTTGCTTATCTGGTGGTCCTGCTTCTGGCTCTTCTGAAGAGATTGATTTGCACGCCCTCCGGTAATAGTTTCTTCGTTTCATTCCCGATGATGATCCTCAAAACCTTCGGCTACCCTTCTTTTGCAGAACCTTCATAGTCCTTGACATTTGGGTCACGCTTGGCATTGCTCCCGTCTTGGTTCCAGTTGTTACGTTTTGATTCTTAACGGCAACACAATTTAAAATTTTACATCCTTTGCAAATAAATAAAGACAAGCAATAAAAATAAAAAATGCTCAATCTTATTCATAAACAAAGTTTGAAAATAGAATCAACATCAAAACATAAGATAAACCCAAGATTGCAAAAGTTCAGGCAAAACAAAAATCAAAAGGAACAGGAAAACACCACTCCTCTCTCAAGGTACTCGATCTGCTGCTCCCTCCTAGTTTGGTCCGGCTTTAATCTGGGCTAGCATGTACACACATGCTCCAGACATTTAGACATTCTCACACACTTGAGATATCTTCAGTTGTCTGCTGCTTCTTAGGGCACCAGACAACATTCACCAAGAGGTCTTAGCGACTTCTCTTTATTTCTTCCTCGTTGAGATAACTCACAATATGATCCTTGCTTCGTTCCTTAAGACGGTATCTTCTTCCGAGCAGCAGACGTCACAACAAATATGTTGGTCATAGTCCAACTTCAAGCCTCAATGGTCTACACGGACTCATGGCTCTTATACACTAGAAAAATTGTTTCTATATATACTTGCTCGATGGCACTATGCCAACTAAACCTAGGTAATCTTTAAAGTCAAAACTTAACTCAACTCGATTTGAGTTCAACTTAAAACGTCAACTAGAGTTCAAAACTCTCACTTATGTATTGATAACAACCCAACTTCAAGTCCCCCAGGTAGACCAGGCTAATTGACTTATATACGACATTAACCTAAGTTCATGAACGTCGACATGGTTGCTTACTAGTACATTCGACATCAACCGATCCCGCTAATAAATAACTTTATTAATGCATTCGACATCAACCGATCCCGCTAGTAGAAAACTTAACTGCTTACCCACTGATAATTACCCGACTTATTGACTCTTATTTCAAGCCTCCATGTAAATTCTCACAAAGCACATTCAGACCATCGGCCCACAATCATATGCATATAAGAACAATACTATCGGATGTTTATACAGAATAAACCATAGTATAGAACCCCCACCATCTCACTTGACTAGAGTTCAAGTCTTTTAAAAACAGAGGGTAAATCCGAAGCCCCAAAACTAGAGTCGAAACATGCATTTATGAACTATCTCAATAAAACATACCTTTGAGCTGGCATGGCATGACGAAGACGAGTGGTCATTAACACAAACACTTAGAAAAATTTTCAAAAGCAGTCTACAGAAACGTAGACCTGCTCTGATACCATATTGTAACGCTCTGTTGTTTTAAAATGAAAAATGTCAAATTTTTAAAAAATAAGAATAAATTTTTCGAAGTTTATTAACCGATTTAAAAAAATATTTTTGCGGGCATTACTCAACGTCAAACAACAATCTAGATTTATCAATAACCAAACATAATAATCTCGAATCAAAGATTATACAATAACAACAATTTCAAATATTCGATGACATAATCTAAAATCATAACTAATCGTTTTATGTTCAACATATCCAGTATACAAGTTTTGAAATAACTAAGCGTAAGCAGATAACAGTTCATAATAACACCAATAATGACCCCACTCGCCCGTCTTTTGCCACGACTGCGAGTTCAACGTGAAAGGGAGAAAATAATGAGGGAGAGCAAACAACAAGCTCACTATAGAAATACTATTCAATCTATTTCAGATAATAATTGACAACATAATCGCAGCATATGCTCATATGTACACACTATTGCACGGGACCCAATTAATCGGTATGCCCGAAGGGAGATACACTCTCCTTGGGTAACTATGAGAGAACTGTAGACACCACCATTCCGACAGGAGATACGCTCTCGATACACTGACGGTTCACATACATACATTTATTATGGAATCACACGATTATAAGAAATAACTGCATAGTAAGGTTTATCAACACCCACCTCATACTGCAGAGGATGATGGTGAATGCACGTGCAAACAAAGACGAGGGCTCGACTCCTCTTAATCTAGAAATTAGGGATCTAATTGTAATATCCCTTCTAATTATAAATTGAAGAATCAGTTCTATGATTGAATTAATTACGAGGCCAAGTTATTCAGTTATAAGAGAGTTGTTCAATCTGGACCATCACACGAGTAGTGTGGACAAAGAGCAGACAAAAGGTAAGCTTCGACTTTTTCACACGAGTCGTGTGGTAAGCCACAGGAGTCGTGTAAGGCACACGAGGCATGTGACATAAGCCACACGAGTCGTGTGAGGTCACACGAGTCGTGTGATAGATGCCACGCGAGTCGTGTGAGGTCACACGAGTCGTGTGATCGACAGAAAAATCTAATTATTGAGAATCCGATTGTCATATCAATCAGTGTCCATTTTTTAGCATTAATTTAAGTGTTGGTGACTTTTACAAGTTAGAAATTGTAATGTTTATGATTGTTTATTTTTATAAGTTTTATTTGTTTATTAGGTTAATTTCTTCACTCAAATTTCTTGTCTCAAAAATTTTGCCCATAAATAGAGGCCTAGATTTCAGAGATTTTCATCAAAGAGAATTACAAAAGCATATAGTTTTATTAGAGAGAATAAGTTATAGAAATTCTTGTGAAGTGAAGAATTTGTGAAGGAAGGAAGAATCGATTTTCTAGCAAGAAGAAGGTAATCTACTTGTCTTAATTTCATACTTTATAGATGAGTTTAAATGGTTATTAGTATATACTAATGACTTAGAAGTGAATTTATAATTGAATTAATGAATATAAGAAGTTAAAGTTGTATTAAGATTATTTGTACGATAGATGTAATCGGTTTTAATGACTCTTATAATGATAATAATAAACCAGTAAAGTATGATTTAGATGAGTAATTCTTATTTAAATAAGGAGTACATAAGAAAAAGAATCATGTCATTTGGCATAGTATAGCTTGAGTTATAGATTTTTGAAGTTAAGCATGCAAGTTGAATTTTATGTTCTTTATTTCAGCTGTGACTTTAAAATTCTAATAACTTGACATATATGCATGATAAAATTATGAAATTTGTAAGACATACTTATATATGGGTTGAGAACATGACTGCCAAATTTCATGATTTTATGTTGAGAAATGAATGAGTTAAAATATTTATATGGCATACATGTCAAGATGATTTTATATGCAAGAGTATTAAGTACATGGTTGATTTTTTAAAGTGAAATTTTTATGACAAATTCTCATATGAGTGATGAGCAATTTGACCAAGTTTCAGTTTAATATGTTGAGTATTCGATTTTATAAAATTATTTCAGGTCTAGTATGTCAATATCATAATTTGTTGTTATGATAAAAACTTGTATTGAATGAGCATTAAGTTTGAGATTTTAATATCAAGCAAGTTTAAGATAAGATTGGAAGTTCATAAATCCTTATAAATCATATATATGATGTTGGTAAAAGTTGAAACTATTTTGATGTACTCAGTTATGTATTATGTGGAATTTAGTTTATTTTCACTCCCGAGTCATTTTAAGTTTCATTTGAGTATAGCAATACTTAGGTTTTGGAAGTTATGATTTAAATATGAAAGTATTCAACTTTAAGTAAAAGTTAAAGAAGAGTTTAAGTTTAAAAGTTTAAATTTGGATTTAGTGAACTTTTAGAGTGTTCATTAAAATCCGGATAAGTGATAGAATCAAATATTCTAGCATCTTATTGAGTATATGAGCATAGTACTTAGTATATTGGTTTATATTTTTATTTAGCTTGAAGATTCAACTATATCATTCAGCACTTACGAGTTTTCAAAGAAGAAAGGTGGGGACCCAGCCTGGGTATTGCATTGACTGTAATATTGATATCATGTCCGAGGTATGTATACAGTTTATACGGTTAGGATGAAGGCCTTAAGTTGACTTAACAGTACATCCTAAGTTTTGATGGAGGCCCTCAGTTGCCTTAGAAATATCCATCAGAGTGTGTACACGTATCCGATCAGATATCGGCCAGATTACAGATTCAATTTCAGTTACTGGAACAAATTTTCTGTCCAGATATATATAAACGATCATGATATTGTATTATTATTGTTGTTTACTTTAGTATGGGTTATTTTGGGGTACAAAAGGACCAGTACTCACCCCCATTGTGTTTTTCAGGTAACAGGGTCGGCCGGAGGTGTGAGCTCAGAGGTGGTGGTGGTGGTCGCGCATTTGTGGACATTTATTTATGGACTTGTTATGTCTGTATAATTAATCACGTTTTTAAGTATTTCCGCTACGCATATTAAGACTTGAACTTACATTTTAATAAGTTTCAGAATTTTTTTCACCATTTCAGCAGTATGAATATGGTACAGCTTAAATGCAAGTTTAAATAAATCTGTTTTCTTTATGTCTAAACTAGTATGTCAGACAAAGTTTAAAGATAAACGGACTTTCAGAAAGGATAAGTTTGAGTAGCATCCCGAGTTAAACGCAACGGATTTTGAAATATTTATAAGTATTTTGAAGTAAAAGTTGCGAAAAATTTACTCTGATAAGTGGAGTATTACAGGTGGTATTAGAGCCCAAGTTTAAGTGCTCTGTATACTAAAAGTTTGAGTTTCAGAAAGCAGTTTCAGGAAAACCGACCACACCACACTCACACCTCGCCGACTACTAGGTAAGTGCTGTTGAAATTTTCTTGAAAAAGTTTTATATAAACAATGTACTAAGTCTATTCTCAAGGATTTAGATATCCTAATTTTAGAAATCAGTTATGATGCTTAAATCATTAATAGAAATTCCTTTAGAAAAATTTCAGATCTATATTCTATTGGAAGTTAGAGTTTCCTTGTCTATTATGTTAAAGTCTATCTTCTGTTTTGCAAATATTATGGTTAATTATTCAGATGGCACTCCGTGGTAACAAATCTCAGAGGGAGATGACGTCGGCAGAAGTAGTTGCCCAGTTTTGTGGCTACAATGCTGAGAAGTTTTTTGGACAAGAAGATCCTCTCCTTGTAGACGAGTGGATCCAGGGTCTCGAGTCAATCTTTGAGATCACTGAGTGCTCAGAGAGACATCGTATTCTCTATGCTCAGCTGCAGATGACGGGAGATGCCCGTCTCTAGTGGAACTCTTACTGGGGCATGCGTCCTGGTGAGAAGGAGAATCTCACTTGGGCCCAGTTCAAGGAGATGCTGAAGGAAAAGTACTACCCTGACCACTACAAGGCTTAGATGGAACGCTAATTCTTGGCGTTAGTCCAGGATAATCGCCCAGTTGATGAATATGAGAGAGAGTGTACTCGTCTGGGATCATTCGTTACCTATCTGTTAGATACGGAGGCGAAGAAAGCAAGACGTTTCGAGATGGGCTGCTACCATCAATCCGTCACCATGTAGCTGGACATAATATTCAGACTTATGCTAATATTGTGGCCAACGCTCATGAGATCGATGCCAGTTTAGAAGGGGAGATGATCAAGTCCAGGTGCAACCATTAATTCAATTTCCATCACTACCACCAGCACAGACAGCTCCTATTCAACAGGCGAAGGACAAGAATAAGAGAAAGTGGAAAGGTCCACAGAATAACAAGAAAAATAAACAAAGACAACCAGGAAGAGATAACCAACCACAGTTTCCAGTTTGTGGCAATTGTGGACAGAAACATCGAGGAGAGTGCTTAGCTGGACAGAATGTATGCTATCACTGTAGAAAGCCGGGGCATGGCATCAAGTTCTGTCCAAAGAGGAGGCAGCAACAACAACAGCCACAACCACAGCTTCAAGGACTGCCTCAGCAGCAGAGGCAATGAGGACAGTAGGCTCAGGTCTATGATGTGGAGCGGGCTGAAGCAGAACAAAACCCAGGTACTATGTCTGGGATGATTATTTTGAATGATATGCCTATTTTTGCACTATTTGACACAGGAGCGACACATTCATTTGTGTCCAGTCGATGTATAGAAGCCATTGGAGTTCGAATCATTAACACTGTTGACCCTCTTGAGGTGAGTTTAGCCTCAGGAAAGAAGATGGTGACGAACTCTAAGGCAGAGAACCTTAGTATCAATATAAGTGGTCAAATTCTAAAGGCCGAGGCTTATATTATTGAGATGAGGGATTTTGACATTATACTTGGTATGGATTGGTTAGCACATTACTGTGCTGATATTCGTTGCCATGATTAGGAGATAATTCTTCATCTGCTGAAGGACAATCAAATTACTTTTTACGGTGCAAAGATGAGAACTCTACCATGAGTAATTTCAATGGCGAAAGCAAGAAATATTTTGCGAAGAGGAGATTGCCAGGGTTACCTGGTGAGTATGATTGAAGACAATTCGAAAGCACAAACACCTCATGATATTCCAATTGTTCGTGAATTTGTGGATGTGTTTCTGGATCAGTTACCAAGAGGACCACCCAGCAGATAAGTGGAGTTTATAATTGATCTTGTTCCAGGAGCAGCACCAGTGTCAAAGGCACCATATAGAATGGCACCAAAGGAGAAACAAGAATTGAAAACTTAAGTCCAAGAGTTGTTGAAACTTGGTTTCATCAGACCGAGTATTTCACCTTGGGGGAGCACCTGTCTTATTCGTCAAGAATAAAGACGGATCTATGAGAATGTGTATCGATTACTGGGATTTATACCGGTTAACGATAAAGAATAAGTATCCGCTCCCAAGGATAGATGATTTATTCGATCAATTGAGAGGAGCTTGCGTATTGTCAAAGATAGATTTACGCTCAAGCTATCATCAACTGAAGATTAAAGAGTCTGACGTAGCTAAGACTGCGTTTTGAACCAGATACGGTCATTACGAGATCGTGGTAATGCCATTTGTTGTGAGTAATGCACCAGCGGTGTTCATGGATTTGATGAACCGGGTATTCCATAAGTACTTAGACCAATTTGTTATCGTTTTTATTGATGATATTTTGGTCTTTTCCAAGAGTAGTAAAGAGCATGAGGAGCATCTGAGGGTTGTTCTTAGTACCCTTAGACGAGAAAAGTTGTATGCTAAGTTTTCTAAGTGTGAGTTTTAGCTGAAGAAAGTGGCATTTTTAGGCCATATTATGACTGAGAGAGGCATAGAAGTTGATCCTACAAAGATTGCAGCAGTTCAGAACTGGTCAGTGCCTAAGAATCCGTCTGAGGTTTGTAGTTTTCTCGGATTAGAAGGTTATTATCGTCGATTTATCGAAGGGTTTTCCAAGATTGCTCTTCCTTTGACAAATCTAACGAAAAAAAAAATGTGAAGTTTGAATGGACAAATCGTTCTGAGGAATGTTTCCAAGAGCTTAAGAAGAAGCTTATGAAGACTCCAGTGCTAATTATTCTGGATCCTACAAGAGGTTTCACTATATATAGTGATGCTTCAAAGTAGGGTCTTGGATGTGTACTTATGCAAGATGGTCAAGTTGTTTCATATGCTTCGCAACAACTGAAACCACATGAGAAAAATTATCCAAATCATGATCTAGAATTGGAAGCAGTTGTACACGCACTCAAGATTTGGCGGCATTATCTCTATGGTGGACGGTGTGAAATATTTACTGATCATAAGCGTTTGCAGTATATCTTCACACAGAAAGAGCTTAACATGCGCTAAAGAAGATGGTTGGAGCTTGGGAAAGATTATGACTGCACTATCCTGTATCATCCAGAAAAAGCGAACATTGTAGCAGATGCCCTAAGCCATAAAGTGAAGGGTGAGTTAGCATGTTGTATCACTCAACAGAATCAACTTATTAAAGAATTCGCTCGGATGCAGATTGAAGTTGTCAAGTCACTTCCGAAAGAGATTACGGGGAGTGTTAACTCGATGAAAGTTCAGCCCTTGTTGAGAGATAGAATTCGGCGGGAACAGTCTCTCGATCAATTTATTCAAAAGATAAAAGAAAAGTTCATGCAGAAGGAGTAGAGGGCTTTTACCGAGGCAACGATGGAGCATTGGAGTTCAGAGGCAGGATTGTTGTGTCAAAAGTCGAGGCATTACGAAAGGAGATCTTGAAAGAAGCACACAGTGCGCCTTATCTAGCTCATCCCGGAAGCACTAAGATGTATCATGATTTCAAAAGATCGTTTTGGTGGAAGGGAATGAAAAGAGACGTAGCAGACTTTGTAAAGAAGTGTTTGGTCTGTCAGCAAGTTAAGGCCGAGCACAAGAGTCCATTAGGTTTGTTACAACCACTTGATATCCCTAAGTGGAAGTGGGAAGAAGTTACCATGGATTTTGTTATAGGCCTACCTAAGTCGTCAGAACATCATGACGCGATTTGGGTAGTAGTGGACAGATTGACGAAAGTCGCACACTTTATGCCTGTGACAATGACCATGTCGATGGAAAAGTTAGCCGAGATATATACTCGTGCAATTATTCGCTCCACGGAGTGCCTGTTACGATCATATCAGATAGAGACCCCAGATTTACCAGTAGATTCTGGGAGAGTTTACATGAGGCAATGGGCACACAGTTAAAGTTTAGATCGACTTACCATCCAAAAACAGATGGCCAGTCCGAAAGGACAATCCAGATGCTTGAGGATATGTCCAGAGCGTGTATTTTGGATAGAGGTGCTAAGTGGGAGAAGTGGTTACCATTAGTCGAGTTCGCCTGTAATAACAGTTACCACGCATCAATTAAGATGGCTTCCTACGAAGCACTTTATGGCCGTAAGGGTCGTTCATCCCTTTACTGGGACGATGTTAGAAAGAGACGAGTACATGGTCCAAAGATGATTGAGGAGACAGTTGAGCAAGTAGCCTGGATTCGAGAAAGGCTTAAGACAGCTCAAAGTCGGCAAAAGTCTTCAGTTGATAAGCATAGACGAGAGATGCAGTTTGAGGTAGGCGATAAAGTGTTTCTGAAAGTTCGACCGATGCGAGGTGTCATTTATTTTGGGAAGAAGGAAAAGTTTTATCCTCGATATATAGATCCATTCGAAGTTCTGGAGCGAGTAGGAGAAGTATCCTATCCTTTAGCTTTACCTTCCGAGTTGTCCAGTGTGCATAATGTTTTTCATGAATCGATGTTACGTGCATACGTGAGTGATCTAGAGCATGTGCTTCAGCACAATGAGACTCAGATTCAGCCAGATTTAACTTACGAGGAACGGCCGATAGCAGTTTTGGTCGAAAGGTTCATCGGCTAAGGAAGCGAGGTATTCCCCTCGTTCGTGTCAAATGGAATTGCCACGGAGATTCAGATGGCACTTGGGAGAGAGAAGCTGATATTAGATCTCGGTTTCCAGATTTTGAATTTTGATATGTAAATAGTTGAATGTATCTTCAACTCAGTATTTCCGAGGACGGAAATAATTTTAAGGGGACCAGATTGTAATATCCCTTCTAATTATGAATTAAAGAATCAGTTCCATGATTGAATTAATTACGAGGCCAAGTTATTCAGTTATAAGAGAGTTGTTCAATCTGGAGTATCACACGAGTCGTGTAGACAAAGAGCAGAAAAAAGGTTAGCTTCGGCTTTTTCACACGAGTCGTGTGGTAAGCCACACAAGTCGTCTGAGGTCACACGAGTCGTGTAACACAAGCCAGGCGAGTCGTGTGACTAGTCACATGAGTCTTGTGACCGACAGAAAAATTTGATTATTGAGAATCCGATTGTGATATCAATCAGTGTCCATTTTTTAGCATTAATTTAAGTGTTGGTGACTTTTACAAGTTAGAAATCGTAATGTTTATGATTGTTCATTTTTATAAGTTTTATTTGTTTATTAGGTTAATTTCTTCACTCAATGTTCTTCTCTAAAAAATTTTGCCTATAAATAGAGGCCTAGATTTCAGATATTTTCATCAAAGAGAACTACAAAAGTTATATAGTTTTATTAGAGAGAATAAGTTATAGAAATTCTTGTGAAGTGAAGAATTTGTGAAGGAAGGAAGAATCGATTTTCTAACAAGAAGAAGGTAATCTACTTGTCTTAATTTCATAATTTATAGATGAGTTTAAATGGATATTAGTATATACTAATGACTTAGAAGTGAATTTATAATTGAATTAATGAATATAAGAAGTTAAAGTTGTTTTAAGATTATTTGTATGATAGATGTAATCGGTTTTAATGAGACTCTTATAATGATAATAATAAACTAGTAAAGTATGATTTAGATGAGTAATTCTTATGTAAATATGGAGTACATAAGAAAAAGAATCATGTCATTTGGCATAGTATAGCTTGAGTTATAGATTTTTGAAGTTAAGCATGCAAGTTTAATTTTATGTTCTTTATTTCAGCTGTGACTTAAAAATTCTAATACCTTGATATATATGCATGATAAAATTATGAAATTTTTAAAACATACTTATATATGGGTTGAGAACATGACTGCCAAATTTCATGATTTTATGTTGAGAAATGAATGATTTAAAATATCTATATGACATACATGTCAAGATGATTTTATATGCAAGAGTATTCAGTACATGGTTGAGTTTTTAAAGTGAAATTTTTATGAAAAATTCTTATATGACCAACTTTCAGTTTAATATTTTGAATATTCGATTTTATAAAATTGTTTCAGGTCTAGTATGTCAATATCATAATTTATTTTTATGATAAAAACTTGTATTGAATGAGCATTAAGTTTGAGATTTTAATATCAAGCAAGTTTAAGACAAGATTGAAACCTTATAAATCCTTATAAATCATATATAGGATGTTGGTAAAAGTTGAAACTATTTTGATGTACTCGATTATCTATTATGTGAAATTTAGTTTATTTTCACTCCCGAGTCATTTTAAGTTTCATGTGAGTATAGCAATATATAAGTTTTGGAAGTTATGATTTATATATGAGAGTATTCAACCTTAAGTAAAAGTTAAAGAAGAGTTTAAGTTTAAAAGTTTAAATTTGGATTTAGTGAACTTTTAGAGTGTCTATTAAAATCTGGATAAGTGATAGAATCAAGTATTCTAGCATCTTATTGAGTATATGAGCATAGTACTTAGTATATTGATTTATTTTTTTATGTAGCTTGAAGATTCAGCTATATCATTCAGCACTTACGAGTTTTCAAAGAAGAAAGGTGGGGACCTAGCCTGGGTATTACATTGACTATAATATTGATATCATGTCCGAGGTATGAATACAGTTGATACGCTTAGGATGAAGGCCCTCAGTTACCTTAACAGTACATTCTAAGTTCTGATGGAGGCCCTCAGCTGCCTTAGAAATATCCATCAGAAAGTGCACACGTATCCGATCAGATATCGGCTAGATTACAGATTCAGTTTCAGTTACTGGAACAGGTTTCTAGTCCAGATATATATCAACGATCATGATATTGTATTATTATTGTTGTTTACTTTAGTATGGGTTTTTTTGGGGTACAAAAGGACCAGTACTCACCCTCATTGTGTTTTTCAAGTAACAGGGTCGGGCCGGAAGTGTGAGCTCAGAGGTGGTGGTGGTGGTCGCGCATTTGTGGACATTTATTTATGGACATGTTATATCTGTATAATTAATCACGTTTTTAAGTATTTCCGCTACGCATATTAAGACTTGAACTTGCATTTTAATAAATTTCAGATTTTAGTTTTCACCATTTCAGCAATATGAATATGGTACAGTTTAAATGCAAGTTTAAATAAATCTGTTTTCTTATGTCTATACTAGTATGTTAGACAAAGTTTAAAGATAAACGGATTTTCATAAAGGATAAGTTTGAGTAGCATCCCGAGTTAAACGCAAAGGATTTCGAAAAATTTATAAGTATTTTGAAGTAAAAGTTGCGAAAAATTTACTCTGATAAGTGGGGTGTTACACTAGTCATTATTACGGGTTTTGATTTGGCTGATTAGGCCACTCAAAAAAAAGAAAAAAAAAAAAAAAAAAAACTCGAAATAACCCAACACTTAGGCAACATAAACATCAACTAAAACTCATAAAATAAACATAATAGCAGCTCCTAAAATATATATATAAAGTCCAGCAAAATAGGTAATCAAATAAAGCATATAAAACACATGATATTGCCTTCTCTTTTCACTATGTTTAATTAGAGCAGGACATAACCACACAACAAATAGAACAAAGGCTGTAAAATACATATAGGAACAGACACATAATACATAAGAAGGTCCAGCAACTTAGGCAAACCTATGGTAAAAAAAATCACATAAACATGCCTTTAAGTCTCTTTTCTTTTTTAAACTCAATTAGCATGCATGAAGGCGTTAAGAATTGAAGAATAAACTCTACGGAACATTCATATATTCATGCTAACAGCATACATTCAGTCCAGTGAATAAGTATAACATACGGCTAAATAAAATCCACACCAAAATGCCTCGATTTCATTTTCTTTTCTCATGCCTGGAATCAATAACATTCAAGGGCCAAATAGATGAGGAAAAGGCTCTAAATACACTTCACTTACAGCATGCTTGACATCTAAAAGACTCAGCAAATAACATACAAAATCGTCCATCATAACAATTGTAAACTTCAGAACTTCTCTATCTTTTTCTCCAAAAACAAGGACACATATAAGCCAACCAAACTGATACCAAGGCTCTGAAAAGATCATTTCAGCATGCTATTACCTTGAAATAAACTCAGCACATAATTCAAAATCACATCCTTTATCTCAAGCAACCATCTCATATGCCAAGGCCAAATAACTGAGATCACATACTAACATTTATTCATTTACAACCTCATAATCACCTCACATCATAAGGCTTAGCATTATGTCCATACACGAGTGTCAAATAAGCACATAAACAAGCTGCAGGAACCCATTTAACATCGTTCGATTAGAGACAACCCAAGGATAAGCCATAATACTTACGGGGAATAAACTGGAGAAAAAAGTTCGGTTTTCGGCTCTCGGTTTCTGCAGTTCGACAGCCCTCGACTGCTGCTCGACCGACACAAAGGCTCGGGCCGAACGTGGTCGGCTGATCTCTGCCTCTACTGCCCGTTGCGTGTACGGTAGACCTCGGACAGTTCATCTCGTCACGGTGCGAGACCACGGTTCGTGGTGGCTGAACGGACGTGAAACGAGACTCGCCTCTGCTCGCGGTTGCTGTCTTGGGTGGCTCGAAAGACAGCGGCCGAACATCGGTTGGTCACGGCTGAGGCGCGGCAATGGATAGCCGAGTTTGTTCACCGCGATGTAGGGCTGCTCCTCTCGGACGGTTCTCGATTTTGCGTGCTCGCTTGCGATGGCTGACACTCCTCGGCGGTAGAGGGTTTATGCTCTCAAGTTCTCACCGAAGAAGAAGACAATACGAGATTTGGACGAGATGAAGAGAAATCTGAGGGAGAAAGCTGCGATTTGGAGGAAAGGGGAAAAGTAAAAACGAGGTGCGACTGAGAGGAACATTAGGATAGTACATAATAACTGAAAAGTTAGTGGCCAGTGGACATCTCGGTCAGTGGAAGAGCACTATCCAACTTGTGAATCCTGCTTGGAAGATAAGATGGCCAAGAGGCCGTGTACGGCAAAGGGGTATAGGAGCCAAGAAGTGCTAGTATTGATTCATTCTGGATTGTGTGGTCCTATGTCGATCCAGACTAGAGGAGGTTTCGAGTATTATGTATCTTTTATAGATGATTACTTGAGATTTGGGTACGTTTACCTATTGCACCGCAAGTCCGAATGCTTTGAGAAATTCAAGGAGTATCGGACAGTTGTGGAAAAGCTTCATGGTAAAAGTATCAAGTCACTTTGTTATGATCGAGGTGGCGAATACCACTTTGGAGAGTTTATGACATACATATCGTGTAGCGCCCCATTTTTTCCGAATTATTTGGAGATTATTATTGTTAATTATTTTATTTTCCAGATATATTTTATTCGTGCTCGATTTCATATTTCAATTATATGCTCATAATTTCTAATTGTATTAAATTAATATCGAGCCGAATTGTGTTATTATTTTAATTTTCGAATAATTGTTATTAATCGGGACTTCGAACTGAGCGAGCGACCATACTGAACTATCGGTCCGAGCCACCGAACTGCACCCTCGCGCACCCGCTCGGCTCACGTCCGCATGAATTTTGTCGGCCGAGCTATTCTTGCTCGCATGGCCATCTTAAGTTGAATTTTTGAATTCAAATTGTAACCCCCTTATCCCATAAAATCAGCCTTTATCTCCCTTCCTGAGCCTTGACCAATTATTATGGGGAGGTTACAAGACCAAATTAAAAAGGGAAGACCCCCTCATTTCCCCTCATTCTCTCCCTAATCAGAGGGTTCTTGGGGGGAGACTGAAGTCTTATCATTAATTTCCCAATCAATTACAGAGGCTATGAATGATGCTATAATAGCCCCTGTTGAGAAGAAGAAGTGAAGGCTGCTCTTTTCTCTATGAATCCAAACAAGGCTCCAGATAATGATGGCATGACTACTCTTTTTTACCAGCATTTTTAGCCTATTTTGAAGGAGGATATATGTGCTGCAGTTGTGTATTTTTTTTTTAATCTGGAAGAATGATTACTAGCTGGAATCATACTATGGTGACACTTATTCCCAAGGTTGATAATCCTGTCTCTATAAATCACTTTAGACCAATTAGTCTATGTTGTGTCTCATACAAAATAGTGGCAAGAATTTTGGCATCTAGAATGAGAGATTGTCTTAAATTCTGCATTCATGAAACTCAGTCTGCATTTATACCTGACAGACAACTTCTTGATAATGTGGTGATTGCACATGAGGTGATACACTTTCTAAATAGGCACAGATCTGCTAATAAGTGTTTTATGGCAGTAAAGTTAGATATGATGATGGCTTATGACCGGGTGGAGTAGAACTGTCTGGTGAAAACAATGCTTCAGATGGGTTTTCATAGAACATTTGTTCAGTGGATGTTTTCTTGTGTTTCATCTGCAGTGTATTCCTTTAATGTTAATGGGAAGGTATTTGTGTTTGTTATTCCTTCAAGAGGTATCAGACAGGGGGACCCACTGTCCCCATATCATTTTAATAGAATTTCTGAGGTGTTTTCCCAGTTGATCACTGTGAAGGAGGGGGATATGCAAGGGTTGAAAATTTCTGGAGGTGGAACTACTTTATCCCACCTGTTATTTGCTGATGACACATTAGTGTGTTGTGCTGCTGATGTACCAAATGCATTGAGTTTGTTGAGGATACTTGCAGTTTACCAAAGCTTTACAGGTCAAAGGGTGAATCTTGCCAAGTCAAATGTTTTCTTCAGTAGAAATGCAAGTGAGGTGGTTAAACATGCTATCTGTCAGACTCTGAATGGGATTGCAGTGTGTTCCTTTCAAAAGCTGGGAAGGAGGTATTGATGACATCTATAATAAATGCTTTTCCAATATTTGGTATGTCATGCTTTTGTTTGCCTGTCAGTATCTGTAAAGAAATTGCTAGGATGAGTGCAGAGTTTTGGTGGGCTGGGGGTGCTGATCAGAAGAGAGGTCTGTGCTGGGTGGCATGGAAAAAAGTCACTCTGCCAAAAGACTCTGGTGGACTGGGGTTTAAGGATGTTAGGGTTTTTAATGACTCTTTAATCCTAAAACAAATTTGGAGGCTGTTAACAAAGTCTAACACACTGATGACTAGAGTGCTTAGAGAAAAATACTTCCCTGCAGGGTGTGTTTTGGAAGCCAAAAATCATAGCTCTGCATCTTGGCTATGGAACTCCTGGGTGAAAGTACTGAATTTGTACATGAAAGGTATCAGAAAGGAGGTGAAGGATGGTTTGAATACTAAAATCTTGTTTTATCCTTGGGTTGATGGTTTACCTTCTAGGAAGCCTACTCTTAGAGCAGAGGTGAATGAATTGCCACTGCAATGGGTGAAAGAGTTGTTAACAGATGATGGAAGAGCTTGGAACAGAGACATTATTCACAATATGTTTACTGATGTATCTTGTAAAGCCATTCTAGACATAAAAGGATTGGATCCTGCTGAAAATGACAGGTGGCTTTGGAAAGCAGATGCAAAAGGTAAGTTCACTGTCTCTTCAGCTTACTCAGTTGCAGTGAAGAAGAAAATTCTTAGTCCTGATATTCCTGGCTGCAGTTCAACTGCAAATGCTGATAAGAAGGCTAGAATGAGGTGTTGGAATTCGAGGGTGAAGGGCAAGCTAAAACATTTTGCATGGAGATGCTTCACTGATAGTTTGCCGGTTAGTGTTAATCTGAGAATCAGAGGGATGCAAGTAGACCATGTTTGCCAATGTTGTGGTGAAAGTGTGGAAACTGTGGAGCACTTGATGTTCACTTGTCCCAGAGCAGCTAAGATGTGGAGCTTGGTACCAGTATCTTAGGATAGTGCCACTCTACCTATATCTAAGTTCAAATACTGGTGGTGGAGCATGGTAGAACTAAAAAAGACCCCCACTTCTGAAGCCCGGATTCAATTGTCGACGTACATACTCTGGTGGCTTTGGAAGTCGCGTAATTTATGGGTTTTTCGAAAGGTGTGGATGCCGGAGCCAGTAATTGCTCGGAATGTTGTGAATGAGTGGTCGGAATTCAGTCATTGTAATGCTTAATTTCTAGTTTTCTTGTTTTTTGTTTTGTTTTGGTTGTAGGGGCTAGGTTCTTATGTTCAGTGGCCCTTTGTATTGTGTTGTTTGGTGTTGGTCTGTTTGTATGTTTAGTCTAAAGCGCTCAAATCTGCGCATTTGCCTTTAGACGCTTGTAGTCTATATTTGTGTTGTTGTTTGTAGACCACAACCGGAGTGGTTCTCTGTAACGCTCCGTTTTATTTTAAAGGATTTACCGAATTTATTTATAAAAATCAGAGTTATTTTTTCGCAAAATCCCAATTTAAAACTTTAAATCAACGGGCGCTACTTAACTACCAACAACAATTAACAAATACGAACAAATAGGTAGAACCTACACATGCATAAATTCAGTTCAAAACAAAACCAAACTATTCATAAGTCTCACCAAAATCAACCAAGTCCTTCAACAAGAACCAATGGTCCAACCAACATGTTCGTAGTAATTAAAATGGAATCATAATAATCTAATGTAAAACAAGCAATCCAACATAGATGATAAAAGCGGAAGCAAAAGACACATCAATCCAATGACCACCACTCGATCGTCTCTCGTTGCCGCTGCCAACCATGCTCAACCTAAAAATAGAAAGAGGGACAAGAGAACAGAAAAAAAAAAAACAATGGGGGTGAGTATAACCATCATACTCACCATTACCGCACGGTATATCTTGCATAAAGATTCATAACTATAAATAATGTATGCATAGAATCCAGATCTAACTCCCTATAAGGCCCTATCGCAAACCTCCTATGTACATACAACAAACCTTCCGATCAGACATCGGCAAGGATGTAACCAGAAACATTCCCACCCCGGATGCAACGGGCATAGGATCTTATCCAGGAGACAGTGGAGCTGATTTACCCCTCCGCTTTACACGGATTCGGACGTCCACTTTTTCCCCTCCGCTCTACACGGATTCGGGCGTCCACCTCCCGGAAGCGACGGGCAGGTGACCTCCACTGATTATGCATTCATTAAAGTCACTATCGATGGGATACTTAGACTAGGGTTCTCACGCATACAGAAGCTATTGCGACAAACAATTATACGAAATAACAAGTACAATAATTATAGATTCAACATAAATGAACCCACCGGATAGCAGTGATAAAATTCACAAAATACGATTCGAGCGGTAGGGCTTGAGGTCAACACCTCGGGACACCTACACGAAATTAAGATAAATCTCGATTACAACTAGTCCAACAAACACACATACTTAGTCGAACCCGTCGACTAAGTGGCCCGTAGAGGGTTCTCGTGGAATTATGGAACAGATGACTCGACTCGAACCAAATATGGACACATACACATGATTGACGACTCACAATATACTCAGCCACTTAACTCAAAATTTACACCACTTATGTAACATGTCAAGAGAACCTCATATATTAAAAATCATTCCCAAAATCAAAAGTTAACATGTTCAACGATTAAATTGACCAAATTGGCAATTAATCCTCATTTTCTAGATGACCAGGTAAATGAACGAATTATGATATCAAATTTGGACACATAATAAACATTGCTGAGGCCATCAAATTCACCAAGTAGCAGCCTTACCACCCAAACATGTGATTTTATAAAATTAATACAAGTTTTCAACAAAAACAAGTATGCATTTAAATGACTAATCAAATGAAAGAATCTGAACCTAATATGTTTATGAAGGTAAATGTAGCATTCTGGGAGTGTTATATAAAAATTTCATGGATAAACAATAACCAAGTGAATTATGATAATTATTCTAAGTTTTAGCAAAATACACGTTTTTAACAAAAACTAAACAAAATGAATTCAAACATTTCAAGGATTTTCACACCATCAAATACCATGTCAAATAAGAAGGCTGACCGAGTTTTATGAATTAACATCAAGAATTAGATTTTTCATGAATTTAATAAAATTCTACAGATTTGAGAAAATAATTATTTACCCAGACAAATGACCACCAAAATTTATGAACATTTAACACAAGGTACAAGCACATCATGGAAACAGCATATCCAAATATCATGATTTTTGGGCAACAACACAATTTACCACGTATTTTACAAGTTGCAGCAGATACATCAACTTCAAGAATTCATAACTTGAAAAATACAACTCCAACTTGAACAAAGTTAAAATCATTGTGATCAGGACACAAAGATGTTCTATATTCCAAGAGATTTCCACGAGATCGATTCAGATCATAAGGGATTCGAAATAAATCCATATAGATCTAAAATACTACACCACATGAAATAACAATTTATTTAATCCGAAATCAAATTGATTATGCTATAATATACAATCAACCATATCACATAATCTCATGGTACAAAAATGGAGTTTAGTAAATATTACCAAACACCAAAGGGTAGGGGTGGGCAAAAAACCCGAATGTTCCCATACCGAACCGGACCGAAATGGTCCCGTTCCGAAAAATAACGTGCCAAAAGGTTTTCTTTTTTTTTTTGTCCCGTTCCCGGTACCGAACCGTTTTAAACAATATCAGTATCGGTTTTAAATACTTTTGTCCTGTACCGTCTCGTTTGTCCCATTTTATTTTTTTCGTACAAAATATTATATATATATATATATATGTGTGTGTGTGTGTGTGTGTGTGTTATACATTATTATTGTATTTTATATTAGTATTGTAGTACCATTTACATAATTAACTATAGGTCATTTTTGCATTCATGGTTCAATAATAATATAGCTTTGTAATATATATATAAACAATGCATATATATATGTATATATATATATATGTGTGTGTGTGTGTGTGTGTGCGCGCGCGTATGTGTGTATATTAAAAATAAAAGTCCGATTGTCCAAGCCAAAACTAAACAAAAAATAAATAAATAAACAATGCATTTGGTAATTTGGTTTTAAAGATAATATTTTTGTTAGATCTTAGATGTTGGTCAGTGGTGACTTAAACTTAATGGATCAAAATAATTTTTTAATGGAATCAATACTCTTTGGTAATTTAGTTTGAGTGAATACTTGAATTGGTGTGTTTGTTTTAATCGAAATTACGAAACTAATATGTTGGTTGTTTGTTTTAAATTTTAATGGAATCAATAATCTCTAGTTTATAGTTTATAAGTTTGTCCCGGTTTGTCCTGGTCCTGAACCATTTTGTCCCGGTTCCGAATGATACCAGTCCATTTGGGACGGGGTCATCTCGGACCGTTCCCGGACTGGTTCATTAAAGCGGGACAGGTACCGGGAAAAGTCAAATTTCGGACCGTCCCGGACCGCGCCCACCCCTACCAAAGGGGTGAAGAATAAACGTGTCTCGGTTCTACGAAAGGTTCGTTGACGATCGAATCCTAACGGCGGGGAAATTGTCTGCGTGCTCGGCGTTCGGAGGCGACTCGCACGAGAGAGGGGCGATAAGAGATGGCGGAGGGCTGGTCGGCGAGCGAGGATGATGGCCAGGTGCTGCGGACGGAACATGGTGGTCGGAGGTGGCCGCGGGTGGTGCAGCTTCGGTGGATGCGTGCGCGGGGAGTGAGGGTGGGGCGGCAGCTTCCGACGTCAAAGCATGGCTGAGGAGATTTTCCGGCGACAAAGAGAGGAGGGAGAGAGAGCTTTGAGGGCTGGAGCAAGAAGAAGAAATTTGAGGGAGAGAGATGAGAGCAGAGTGAGGGACGTGAAGGAGAAAAGAGAGGTGAGGGGGTNAGAATTAATCCCATAATATCTGGTCAAAGGGGCTGAACGTGTGGGATTAGGCTGATTATGGGGAATTGAAATTTCAAAAATACAACACTAAAATGCTTGGGTAGTGGCGGGTTGAGGGAAAAACCGGGAGGGTCTCGCGGCCGGCTGTTCGGTGGCTCGGTTAATCGGTTCGATCGATATAATGAAATAATAGTAATATTATTCGGCTCGATATTAATTTAACACAATTAGCAATCAAGAGCATTTAATCGAAATAAAATTATCGAGCTCGAAAAAAATAAATCCAGAAATAAAATAAAGAATAATAATAATCTCCAAATAATCCGGAACAAATGGGGCGCTACAATCTACCCACCTTAAAAGGAATTCCGACCTCGGAATTCGAAAACAAAAGAAAACTAACGAACTAAAAGAATACAAAAGGATTCATAACGAGAAAGTCGGGAATATCCTCCTAATCTCAGCCTCCTTCACCCAAGTCGTCCAGGACTCGCCATGTCGGCTCCAATGCACCTTCACAATACTCACTGCCCGGTTCCTCAGCTGTTGAACCCTCTGGTCCAAAATGGCCACCGGTACCTGCTCATAGATAGGTCTCGCTCGACCAGCAGTTCGCCGAAGTCCACCACGTGGTCCGAGTCATGCACATATCTACGCAACATCGAGACATGAAACACATCATGCACCGCTGATAACTCCGGTGGTAAAGCTAGCCGATAAGCCAAGTCCCCGACTCGAGTAAGGATCTCAAATGACTAACCGCACACAATATCAGACCCACATTTACCCCAAACCAAGGTATACCTCACCTCTAGTCATACGAAAGGGGAGACTCGATTGGTACCATCAAGATACTCGCGCGATACACAAAAACACAAAACGACCCACCCAAGGTGAGAAATCACAAAACACAACACACAACATGCACATACGACCACAACAGGTCTCATAGTGCCTCGACCGTGAGGTCATTGGTCAAACAATCGTGGTCGACACGTGGAGTTGAGTTTCAGCATAGTGCCCGGGTCACGCCGAAAACTTACCCACAATCTCAACACACCCGTGACTTCTTGTCGAAGCAATTGTCACGGTAACTGTGCAACCATGCACGCAGTATAGCCAAGCTATACTCATACTTACAACACACGATTCTACGACACCAACGTAGCCCCTCATGGCTCCGTTTGCTGGCAACACAAGTCCCCAATCTCGCCATCTCGAGAAATCCTTGCAGATGCATAGGAAACCTATCGACTACGCTTTCTTATCAAAACCATCGATCAAGGATGCAAACGCAGTTCGGTGGAACTTAGAACTCTCGGTGGTCAAACCGTCTAAAAGAAAAATAACATGGACGGTTGAGTTTTTTTTTTTTTTTAATGCACTGTCCTTCGAGAGGCGACACGCTCGCAGGCGCTGAGGACGCTCACGTGCACCTGTTCAGAGACCAGCCGCAAGGTCAAGGTTTGGCCGATCACGCTAGCATGGGAGTTCCGTGTGTCCGGTGATGGCAGCTGCAGCTTGCGTGTGAGTCAACGATCGGCCACGCGCAAGCCTATCGTCTATTAGCACGGGCGTACACGCTTGACCACCACTTCGTGGCTACACCCAGTCAGGGTCGATTTTCGGTTCAAGGTTTCGACAAGAAAATTTAATCCATGGTTTTTCTTAATACGAATTTTTTGTTTTACTTGGGATTTCACATAGGCTAAGGAAATAGCAAGAGAACGGTTTTTCCACAAAATGTGTACAAATGGAGTTCATTCCAAACAAGCTTTTTGGTTTTTCATGAATTCAAAAGTTTCAAGGTCTCAAAAATAACTGGATATAAAACCGAGTTCCAAGTCCACTACCTTAATCCAACAATACACTCTAACACACAACAAGACCCAACGCTAGAGATAGGCAAAAATCCTCAAAGGAAAATCTAATGCGGCTCCTTCCGAGACACCCACTAGCTAGCTCATTTCGGCTCTTCCGATTAACAGTGCCGGCCGTCACGTCAGCTCTTCCTCTAGTAGCTAATCGTGCCAGCAGTCCTAAACAAGCTCCACTCGTCTGCACTGCCCATAGTTTCACTCCTCAAGGTCTAGGCGAGAGGCTTCTTTCATCGAAATGACCTCGGTCACGTCTTTGGGTATTTCCGCAACGTCTCGGCATTCTTAGAGATAGACTACGACGTCACTGTAGAATTACAACCAGACATTTCATCGCAGTCCCCATTGCGGTACTTAGCACGAAAAGAATCACTATTCGACTGCAGATATTCTCGTCGGGTTCTAGAGTCCATTTTGATACGTCGACTCCTCGATCTTTGGCTGACGGTACCTCGGTCTTGAATCGGTTTTCAATGATTTTGCAGTTGCCCTCAGTTGATTGAACAGGTCTTCACCTCGTGATAGTAGTTGATCATCCTGCATCGTCCATCGGTTAGGTTTACGGTTGTCGATCTGCAGCATTCTTTGCCATGAAACAGATCGACTCCTCCGGTGTTCAGGTTGGTTGTAACTCGCCTTGCTCGTCTGGTGGCTTTCTTTGTTGTTCTTCCGGACTACTCCTAGGTGCACCCAGATGATTGGTGTGTCTCAGAAATGGTCCAATTCATCCTCGATAACGATAAAAATTAATTGGTTCGAATGAATGGAATACCCAAACCCAACTAAAAGAATGATATAAGACAAGCAGAGAGCTGGAAACACTTTTCTTAATTGGTACATCAGGTCATAAAACTTGATCTCGAAACTCCAAGCGAACAAGAAAACAAAGACAAGGGTTTTCAAAGGTTTTATAAAAGTTCAAGAAAGTGAAAGATTTCTCCCGAAGGCCAAAAGGAAATACAAGAACAAA
The DNA here is from genome assembly GCA_008636005.1 of Striga asiatica. Classification (NCBI taxonomy): domain Eukaryota; kingdom Viridiplantae; phylum Streptophyta; class Magnoliopsida; order Lamiales; family Orobanchaceae; genus Striga; species Striga asiatica. Next base: position 1,598,924 of record BKCP01005294.1, on the reverse strand, counting down.
AATTTGTCAAAGTTTACAACGACATGTATGTTCGAGAATACAAGCGGCTCTACGCTTCACAATGCACATGCTCCAAGCTCGACTACCCTCCTTAAAAGATCCTTCATAATCCTTTAAGGTATGACACCTTCCTTGTATTAGTTGACGACTCCCGATCGGGGAAAACTATTTTCGATGCGACATACGATTTAATTACAACCAGATAAATGACTGCCGCTGGCCTCCAGGTCAAGATACCATAGTGGCTTGCTCCGACCTTTGCGTTCTCGAGTACGGACTCGGAGTTATTGCAAACAAAAATCACAAACCTTGCGACAAATAAGGTTTAGCAGAAAACAAATATGCTTATCCTTATTCGTACACAAAATCTCTAAACAAAGTTAGTTCCAAGCATTAAATACAAGAATTGCACAACAATTGAAAGATAAAACACGGATAATGGAAAGATTAATAGACAACACATGATCTCGATTTCCAGGTCAGTTGTCCACTCCTTGCTCAGTTTATCCTCGTCCTAGGTGAGAGCATACTCACGGGATTCTCCCTCTGTATTAACCAAATGTCGAGCAGAAGAGTTCATCCACGTGAGGATTCAACCACATTCGTCCAGCGTTGATCCTCTCTGGTGTAGGTCACCAATCTCCTTCTCCATGCAATCACACAGCTCCATGGAAAATATTCCTCGGTGTTAATTCTCCTTCATTCGCACCAGAAATGAAACGGCACGATCCTCTTCTGGCCTCAATGCCAGTAGTCGGTATAGCGAACGATAAAAGAATGGTCGAGTTAGGACTCTGCGTAAACAGTACGCTGGATCCTCTTGAGTTTACAGAGTCATTCCGTCAAACTGTCAGCCTTCGCGGTCGACGTTCATAACCCACGCAATAAGAACTAGTCCTCGCTTTCCTCGAGATTTCGCCATCCTCGATAATCACGTAAGCAATGCCTAATCGGTCATCAAAACTCTTGGTTTCGAACGACAACACATTCGAAGCACTAAATTCCAATCCTCACACTCCAATGATTGGATTCCACCATGCCTCCTCTGGTCCACTTGTCAACTGCCCCAGACGTTCGAATGATCCCGCACATTCGGGACCTCTCGGTTGTCTAATCTCGATGAGGCATCCTGACGTCGGTCACCAGAAAGCTATGATGTATAAATGCAAATCTCGTCTATCGACGAGATAGCTCGCACAAGGTGCTAGCTCGAAACTTATAGAGAGAAAATTTCTAGGGTCATTACTAAACACTAGAATTCGAATTATAACAAAGGTGGATCGTATTTCCTAAGCCCCATATAAGATAAACTAAAATAACAAAACTCATACCTCGAGCTGCCGTGGCAAGACGAAAGCGAGTGGTCAAATGGTCATTAAACACACTAACACTAGAGATAGTCTATAGAAACGCAGACTAGCTCTGATACCATACTGTAACGCTCCGTTTTATTTAAAGGATTTATCGAATTTATTTATAAAAATCAGAGTTAATTTTTTGCAAAATCCCAATTTAAAACTTTAATAATCAACGGGCGCTACTTAACTACCAACAACAATTAACAAATACGAACAAATAGGTAGAACCTAAACATGCATAAATTCAGTTCAAAACAAAACCAAACTATTCATAAGTCTCACCAAAATCAACCAAGTACTTCAACAAGAACCAATGGTCCAACCAACATGTTCGTAGTAATTAAAACGGAATCATAATAATCCAATGTAAAACAAGCAATCCAACATAGATGATAAAAGTGGAAGCAAAAGACACATCAATCCAATGATCACCACTCGATCGTCTCTCGTTGCCGCTGCCAACCATGCTCAACCTAAAAATAGGAAGAGGGACAAGAGAACAGAAAAACAATGGGGGTGAGTATTCACCATCATAGAAAAAAAAAACAATGGGGGTGAGTATAACCATCATACTCACCATTACCGCACGGTATATCTCTCATAAAGATTCATAATTATAAATAATGTATGCATAGAATCCAGAACTAACTCCCTATGAGGCTCTATCGCAAACCTCCTATGTACATACAACAAGCCTTCCGATCAGACATCGGCAAGGATATAACCAGAAGCATTCCCATCCCAGATGCAACGGGCATAGGATCTTATCCAGGAGACAGTGGAGCTGATTTACCCCTCCGCTCGACACGAATTCGGGCGTCCACCTCCCGGATGCAACGGGCAGGTGACCTCCACTGATTATGCATTCGTCAAAGGCACTATCGATGAGATACTTAGACTAGGGTTCTCACGCATACAGAAGCTATTGCGACAAACATTTATACGAAATAACAAGTGCAATAATTATAGATTCAACATAAATGAACCCACCTGATAGCAGCGACAAAATTCACAAAATATGATTCGAGCGGTAGGGCTTGAGGTCAACACCTCGGGACACCTACACGAAATCAAGATAATTCTCGATTACAACTAGTCCAACGAACACACATACTTAGCCGAATCCGTCGACTAAGTGGCTCGTGGAAGGTTCTCGTGAAATTAACAGATGACTCGACTCGAACCAAATATGGACACATACACATAATTGACGACTCACAATATACTCAGCCACTTAACTCAAAATTTACACCACTCATATAACATGACAATAGAACCTCATATATTAAAAATCATGCCGAAAACCAAAAGTGAACATGTTCAACGATTAAATTGACCAAATTGGCTATTAATCCTAATTTTCTAGATGACCAGGTAAATGAACGAGTTATGATATGAAATTTGGATACATAATAAACATTGATGAGACCATCAAATCCACCAAGTTTCAGCCTTACCACCCAAATATGTGATTATATAAAATTAATACACTTTTTCAGCAAAAACATGTATGCATTTAAATGACTAATCAAATGAATGAATCTGAACTTAATATTTTTATGAAGGTAAATGTAGCATGCTGAGAGTGTCATATAAAAATTTCATGCATAAACAATAACCAAGAGAATTATGATAATTATTCTAAGTTTCAGCAGAATACACGTTTTTAACAAAAACTCAACAAAATGAATTCAAACATTTTTGGGATTTTCACACCATCAAATAACATGTCAAATAAGCAGACTGACTAAGTTTTATGAATTAACATAAAGAATTCGATTTTTCAGGAATTTAATAAGATTTCGCATATTTGAGAAAATAATTATTTACCCAGGTAAATGACCACCAAAAATTATGAACATTTAAAACAAGATACAAGCATATTAGGGAAGCAACATATTCAAATTTCATGATGTTTGGGAAACAACACACTTTACCACGTATTTTACAAGTTGCAGCAGACACATCAAATTCAAAAATTCATAACTTGAAAAATACAACTCCAAATTGAACAAAGTCGAAACCATTGTGATCAGGACACAAAGATGTTCCATATTCCGAGAGGTTTCCACGAGATTGATTCAGATCTTAAGGGTTTCGAAATAAATCCATATAGATCTAAAATACTACACCACAGGAATTAACAATTTATTTAATCCGAAATCAAATTGATTATGCTATAATATACAATTAGCCATATCACATAATCTCATGGTACAAAAATAGAGTTTAGTAAATACTACCAAACACCAAAGGGGAGAAGAATGAACGCGGCTCGGTTCTACGAAAGGTTCGTTGACGATCGAATCCTAAGGGCGGGGGAATCGTCCGCGTGCTCGGCGTTCGGAGGCGACTCGCACGAGAGAGGGGCTACCAGAGATGGCGGATGGCTGGTCGGCGAGCGAGGATGACGGCCAGGTGCTGCGGACGGAACAAAAGGCGTGTTATGAGGACAACTGGTGGTCGGAGGTGGCCGCGGGTGGTGCGGCTTCGGCGGATGCGCGCGCAGGGAGCGAGGGTGGGGCGGCGGCTTTCGACGTCAAAGCGTGGCTGAGGAGATTTTCCGGCGACCAAGAGAGGAGGGAGAGAGAGCTTTGAGGGCTGGAGCAAGAAGAAAAAATTTGAGGGAGGGAGATGAGAGAGGAGTGAGGGACGTGAAGGAGAAAAGAGAGGTGAGGGGGTTACTTATTTATCATTATGGTAAGAGATTTTATCCCATAATATCTTGTCAAAGGGGTTGATTGTGTGGGATTAGGCTGATTATGGGGGATCCAAATTTCAAAAATACAACACTAAAATGCTTGGGTAGTGGTGGGTTGAGGGAAAAACCAGGCGGGTCGCGCGGCCGGCGGTTCGGTGGCTCGGTTAATCGGTTTGATCGATATAACGAAATAATAATAATATTATTCGGCTCGATACTAATTTAATACAATTAGCAATCAAGAGCATTTGCGAAATAAAATTAATTATCGAGCTCGAAAAAAATAAATCCGGAAATAAAATAAATAATAATAATAATCTCGAAATAATTCGGAACAAATGGGGCGCTACCGTACCCAAATGTGCACAAATGTGCACTTTATATATCTACACGTTGCACTTTATAAAACAACACGGTGCACTTAATGATCCGTACACAAAAAACACGAGAATGTTACCTACCCAAATGTACACTTTATATATGTAATATCCCATTCAATAATTAATAAAAGTAATTAAGTTCTAAGTTAGAACTATTTTACTTTTATTAATAATGATCTTTTATATTCCCAAGTTTTAATAAATCTCTTAGAATTTTTTTTTAAGGTCAAGATCAATCCATTAATTGGGAAGTATAATTTAGCAAAGGTTGGCCTTATAAGTAAATTAAGCTCGGTTCAAGTTATCAGTGCTGAGAAATTCCTAAGTTATAGTCGAACCTTAGTATTAAATACTTCGAATTTTTCTAAGTGTGTAAGTAATCAAGATAATGAAATGAACCGTTCAGTTAATAACTAGAACCGATTCACTTGGCTCATCATTAAAGAAAAATCAGAATCGTTTTTCGATAAATTGAGTTAGTCGAGTAAATGTTAGTGCCTAAATATTTTATGTGATGTATATGATTTGATTGATAAGTTATAAGGAGTCAGTTAAAAAAAATTATTTAGACAAGAAGGTCTATTTATATTATTAAGAGTATATTCAAAATTATATTCGCAAGTTTCGAGTTTTTCGGTGTTCGGTTATAGTCGGTAATTAAGTCCGATTCCGTTTCCAAAAATTTTATTTCCTGGATTTTTTAACATGTTCCAAGATCATTATTAAGAGTTAAAATGTTCAGCATTAAAAATGCAAAAGGCAGAAGAGGGAAAATCCGAAATTTTTAGAATTTTTGATTTTACGGTAGATGTTCGTTTTAAATCAGAATTCGGTTCCGTAAATTGGAGAATTTTCATTAAGTCTCAAATTTAATCATTGAGATCACATTAGTATCCGGAGAGGGACCTTTCTAATCATTGACTATAGGTTGGAGAAGTTTACAAGTTAAGAATACTATTTATTATCTATATTTATTTTTACAAGTTTGTATTGTTTAATTTGTTAATTTCTTCACTCAATGTTCTTGTCTCAAAAATTTTGACTATAAATAGAGGCCTTGATTTCAGAAATTTTCATCAAAGAAGAATTACAAAAGTTATATAGTTCATTAGAGAGAATAAGTTATAGAAAATATTGTGAAGTGAAGAAATTGGGAAGGGAGGAAGAATCAATTTTCTAGCAAGAAGAAGGTCATATACTCATCCTAATTTCATACTTTATAGATGAGATTAAAGGGTTATTAGTATATACTAATGACTTAAAAGTGAGTTTATAATCCAAGTAATAAATACAAGAATTTAAAGTTGTCTTAAGATTCTTTGTATGATAGATGTACTCGGTTTTAATGAGATTCTTATAATGATAAGAATAAACCAGTAAAGTATGATTTAAATGAGTAATTCTTATGTAAATAAGAAGTACATAAGAAAAAGAATCATGTCATTTGGCATAGTATAGCTTGAGTTATAGATTTTTGAAATTAAGCATGCAAATTGAATTTTATGTTCTTTATAGCAGCTGTGACTTTAAAATTCTAATAACTCGATATATATGCATGATAAAATTATGAAATTTTTACAAAATGCTTATATATGGAATAATAACATGACAGCCAAATTTCATGATTTTATGTTGAGAAATGAACGAGTTAAAATATTTATATGACATACATGTCAATATGATTTTATATGCACGAGTATTCAGTACATGGTTGAGTTTTTAAAGTGGATTTTTTAGGAAAAAATCTTATATGAGTGATGAGAAATGTGACTAAGTTTCAGCTTAATATGTTGAGTATGTGATTTTATAAAATTGTTTCAAGTCTAGTATATCAATATCATAATTTATTGCTATGATAAAAACTTGTATTGAATGAGCATCAAGTTTGAGATTTTAATACCAAGCAAGTTTAAGACAAGTTTGATAGATTAAAAATCCTTATAAATCATATAGATATATGATGTTGGTAAAAGTTGAAATTGTTTTGATATACTCGGTTATCTATTATGTGAAATTTAGCTTATTTTCACTTCCGAGTCATTCTAAGTTTCATATGAGTAAAACAATATTCAAGATTTGGAGTTATGATTTATATGTGAAAGTACTCAATTTTAAGTAAAAGTTAAGAAGAGTTTACGCTTAATAGTTTAAATTTGTATTTTAGTGAATTTTAGAGTGTTCATTAAAATCCGGATATTTGAAAGAATCAAGTAATCAAGCATCTTATTGAGTATATGAGTATAGTACTTAGTATATAGATTTATATTTTTATGTAACTTGAAGATTTAGATATATCATTCAGCACTTACGAGTTTTCAAAAGAAGAAAGGTGGGGACCCAGCCTGGTATTACATTGACTATAATATGATATCATGTCCAAGGTATGTATACAGTTTATACGCTTGGGATGAAGGCTCTCAGTAGCCTTAACAGTACATCCTAAGTTCTGATGGAGGCCATTAGTTGCCTTAGAAATATCCATCAGAGTGTGCGCACGTATCCGATCAGATATCGGCCATATTACAGATTCAGTTTCAGTCACTGGAACAGATTTCCAGTCGAGATATATACCAACGATTATGATATTGTATTATTATTGTTGTTTACTTTAGTATGGGTTATTTTGGGGTACAAAAGGACCAGTACTCACCCCCATTGTGTTTTTCAGGTAACAAGGTTGGGCCGGAGGTGTGAGCTCGGATGTGGTGGTGGTGGTCGTGCACTTGTGGACATTTAATTTATGAACTACTATGTCTGTATAATAATTCACGTTTTTAAGTATTTCCGCTACGCATATCAAGACTTGAACTTGCATGTTATTAAATATCATATTTCAGACTTTAATCATTTCATTAGTATGAACATGGTTTAGTTTACATGAGAGTTTAAATAAATTTGTTTTGTTTATGTCTAAACTAGTAAGTTAGGCAAAGTTTAAAGATAAACGGATTTTAGAAAAGATAAGTTTGAGTAGCATCCCGAGTAAGAGCACAAATATTTCAAAAAATATATAAGTATTTTCGAAGTAAAAGTTGCGAAAAATTTACTCTGATAAGCGGAGTGTTACAATATATCTACACGTTGCACTTTATAAAACAAGACGATGCACTTTAAAAAATACATGCTACACTTAATCACGAAACCCCACAATAAAAATACCGCACAACATACATATAAAAAAAAAATTGACATAATATTTTAATCTATTTTGTTATTTTTTTTGCATATTCACTTTAGAATATCTATATATATATATATATATATATATAATGCTAAAAGATTAAATATATTTTTATAACTAAAAAGTTATTTTGATTATTTGTGGTGTTTTGATTAACCGAAAGAATAAATCGATTATGTTTGTACATTTTTAATGTGCGATTCATAAAAAATGAATGTATTGTGAGTGCACAATATATAGCATTAGAAGATTTTCACATCATTAACTTTCGAATTACATAATAGCTAATAAAACAAACGAATTAAATTTTTGGTTTGAAATTACATATTTTAGTTCGATTAGCTATATTTATTTTTCAATCGCAATTGTTTTAGTTAGGTGTCAGATTTATTTTTTTAAATAAACGAAATAACTGAAACGGCCGAATTATGTGAAAAATATTGTTATTATTTTATATAATTTTATCTATTAATGTGAGTGCTCAATAAGGTTATACGAATTGCACAATACTGATTATTAGAGTGCATAGTATAGAATTATTTCGACCAAACTAATAATTTTAGTTCAAGTTTTTAAATCTCATTTCAATTGTCATTTTTTAATAATTAAAAAACTCGATTATGCCGGTTCGATATTAATTTTTTTTTTCTATTTAGATAACCGGACAACCGAACTATATAAAGAAAATATTAATTATTATTATTATATTTTTTATGTAAAATATTATTAATTTTCAATCATAACAAATACAAAATACTAAACATTAAATGAGGTATTAAAATATTAATTATATTTTGATTACTTACACATTAACCCATGAACTCAATTGTATTATACAAAATTTGTTGAAACTACACCTATGCCCCTAAGACTTTTCAAATTTACAAAATTAAATCCCTATTCTAAATCTCAAAATAATTTGTGTCCTACACATTCATCTCAGCGCCGTTGAGGGCCCTTCACTTTTCGGCGACAACCTTTCAGATGTCAGCCGCCTCTATCATCGGACACCTCGATATCACAAACCAAATATAAATTCAGTACATGCTCTCCGTCGCCGACATGTTGGTACTTTTCGTGAAGGCCAGCGTGGCACTCGACTAGCTGGTGGCCGTGCTCGGTCGAAGTGGCGTCGGGAATGGTGGTCATGACTGGTCGAAGTGGCGTCAGGAATGGTGGTCGTGAATGCCATCGTGGTGCTCGACTGGACTGCTTCACCGGCGGATATGGCGACAACGGCGACGAGACATGCCGGGGAAGACGGCGGCGACGGGCTGAGACTTCGTCGGGTTTGAGACCTGGTGTGTGACGTGTTCCAGCTAGGGTCCAACCGAGGATGGTGGCTGCATCGATTTGTCCGTCTGAGATCTGGACGTCGAGTGACGAGATGGCAGCGACTTCGGCGGCACTGGTGGACCAGATGTCTGTCGAAATCGTTTGTGAGTGTGCAATGTGTGATGTGTGTGCAGAGTGTGTGTGTGTGTGTGTGTGTGTGTGCGCGAGTGTGTGTGTGTGTGTGTTTGATAGAGAAAAACGGTTGTGTTGGGATGGAAAGAGACGAATTGGTGAGTTATTTAGGGTGGGTCCCACTGGCAATTGGAATTGTGATAAAATGACATATTTATCCTTAATAACTGATTCTCTCGATTTGGAGCAGTGATTCTCTTTGCTGAGAGCAGCCATTGTTAACAACCTCAATTCTCATTGATTTCTTTCCACTTCATTTCAGTTTAGAGTCTTAATTTCACCGGTTAGGGTTTTCCCTAGTCCTGTTCCTCGATGAATGAAGCAGAAAACACAGGGCGAGAGGATGATTTGGCCAATCGATTGAACAACTGCTCTCTGTCAGATAAGGAAAACATAATCATAGACCTAGCTCATGAAGACATTCGATTCAGTGCGGAGGAATGTCACAGAAGCTTGTTTGGGAAAATAGTTGGAGATAGGAAAGTGAGCTAGATTGGGGTGAAGCGCCAGGAGACAGATAAAAAAGAAATGGTCTTTGACTTCACAATGTCAAACATTTAGAGACTTCAGCAACCAATGGAGGTGAAGGATCTGGGCCACAACTTCTTTCAATTTGTGTTCCAGAACAAAGAAGACGTGAAAAGAGTTGCTGGAGGAACGAATTGGAGCATTGACAACCAATACCTAATCTTGCAGGAATGGAAAAGAGGTTTGAACAGTCATCACCCAGACTTTAATAATCTTCACATTTGTGTTCAAGCTCTTAATGTCCCTCTGGATTGGCTTAGTACAGAAGTTGGATTGAAGATAGGGTGCGTGTTTAAAGAAGTCCTAAATGTTGTGGTGGTGAGTGCTGGCAGTCATGGGGGAAGATCAATCAGACTCAAAGTCATTCTAGATTTGAATGAGCCTATTCCCAGATGTGCTAATATTAGATTGGGAGATCACATTGTAAGAGTTTGTGTCCAGTACGAAAAACTAGTTAACCTCTGTCATTATTGTGGAATGATAGGGCATCTGGATAGAGGTTGCCCCAAGAGAATGGAAGATATAAAAGCTCACACTGTTAAGAAAGGACAATATGGGGATTGGTTGAAGGCAACAGAAGGACAATATTGGGTGGAAGTTAGCAATACCAGTTCCAAAAGTTCTCCATCTCCAAGCAAATTCTCAAACTCAGCGGATAAATCTCCTATGAATGCATCTTCAAGTCAGAGAATAGCAACCAACCTATCAGAGAACAAATTATAGATGAGGAGATATATGATAGAGCAGCATCCAGCTCAGCAAATATTCCAAATTCTGCCCACCAGTTAGAACTATCCTCCACTTCTGCAATTCAGCAATTCAGGAAACCACTCCTATAAGTGGTGTCAAAGACAAGATTGAACAGGAGACAGAGGTTAGAGCTATGGAATTAGAAATAATAGCAGCTCCAATTCAGAAAGCTAGTGGAAGTCTTGTGATCACAGAAACTCTCCCAATCAAAAAGACCCTTGCTAGAACTTGGAAAAGGGCAGGAACCAGGGAAGGCAGATTACAAAGGCATAGTGAAACATCTGAGGAAGTCCTTGGCAATAAGAGAACCAAACAGCACTCTGAATTTGAGAGTTCTCCAAGACAAGACAGAGATGGAACTAAGACTAGCAAATCAGAAGGCAAAAAGTTGAAAGTGGTGGCAGAAGAGGTGGGGGTGGCCAGCCTAGAATGGCACCCAAGTGATCAATGCTAGCTGCGGTTCGGAATTGTAGAGGACTGGGTGGGCCCTCTACAGTTTCCCAAATCAAAGAGACCTGCAAGGCTCACCACCCAAGTTTTTTATTTCTTTCAGAAACCAAAAAACAGAACTCTTTTGGAAAAGCTATTAGTAGGAAGTTGGGGTTTGATGATAGATGTGCAATTGTAGATCCTAGAGGCTCCAGTGGAGGCTTAGTCCTATTCTGGGATCTGAATATTGATGTGCTCCAAGTGAAGTGTATGGACTTCTACATTGCTGTGGAATTTAAGCTGCAGAATGAGAGAAGTTCATGGGGAATATTTGTTTATATGAATTATGAGAAAATCTTAAGGGAATCCCAGAGACAGGAACTTATTGCCAACAAAAGTGAATGGGGAGAGGAATGGTTTGCTATGGGAGACTGGAATGACATCTGCTCCCATGAGGAAAATAAAGGTGGTAGGAGGAGACCTTCAAACAGTTTCACAAATTTTAGGAATTTCATCTCTGGGATGGAAATGGAGGAGATCCAAATGACAGGATATCAGTATACTTGGGCTAACAATAGGGAAGTTGAAGGCTTTGTGGAGGAGAAATTGGATGAAGGCTTTGCATCTTCTGACTGGTTGGAGGCTCACAAAAATGCATCAATCATGAACATTCTTAGAAGTGCCTCTGACCACTCAATGCTCATCCTTAACAGTAGCACACACAAACCCAGACTTAAGAGCAGATTTAAATTTGATAGTAGATGGCTCAAGATGGATGGAATCAAAGATGTTATTGGCAAGGCATGGGCAAAGCCTCAATCTGGTACTCCTTTCATCAGATTGAAGGAGAAAGTAAATGAGACTAGACTTGCCCTTCTTCAATGGTGTTCAAAATTCAAGTCCCAAAACCAGAGTAAAATTGAAAATCTCTTAGCCAAACTGGAAGAGATCAAAGAAGATGGCAGAAGGGATAACTAGGAGGAATGGGAAAGGTTAAGAATTGACTTGGAAGATGCCCACAAAAAAGAGAAGGAAGGCAATGCCAACACAAAAAATTTTTTCATGCTTATACCAGACTCAGAAGGAAACAGAACTCTATCTCTAGATTCATCACAGTTGATAATCGAGTTCTTACTAAAAATGAGGAAATAGAAAACCACATCTCTGACTATTTTGGCACCCTATTCACATCAAAGGGCTCAAGGGGAGGTGAGACTCTTATTCAATTAATTCCCAGAACCATCACTGATGAAATGAACCAGAACTTGCTCAAGCCTGTTGGTGAAGATGAAATCCACCTTGCTCTCTTCAGCCTTCCAGCAGAGAAATCACCATGTGAAGATGAAATGCATGCTTTGTTCTATCAACACTTCTGGGAAATCATTAAAACTGACCTCATTGCTGCAATTCAGAGTTTCTTTGAGTCAGGTACTCTCTTACAATACTGGAACCATACTTCGGTTACTTTGATTCTCAAATGCAAGATCCTAGAATCTCTTGGTCAATTCAGACCGATAAGTCTCTGTAGTGTAGTCGATAAAATCATGTCCATAATTTTAGCTATGAGACTGAAGTTGTGTCTGGATTGCTGCATCAATGCTAGCCAGTCAGCCTTTCTGCAGGGCAGACAACTCTTTGATAATGTGATAATTGCACATGAGGCTTTCCATTTTCTGAGTAGACACAGATCAGGGAAAAATTACTTTATGGCCATCAAACTTGACCTCATGAAGGCCTTTGACAAAGTGGAGTGGGCATGTTTCCACAGAATAATGGTGAATATGGGTTTTGACTTACAGTTTATCAAGTTGATCATGTCCTGTCTCACTTATGCCACATTTTCTTTCAACGTCAATGGTGCCATTGGTGGCTTGTTTCCCATTCAAGAGAAATTAGGCAGGGAGATCCCTTATCTCCCTACTTATTTATCATTACTGCAGAGTTGCTATCTACGATGCTTCAAGATGCTGTTGACAATGGTTCTCTCTCAGGGTTGAGAATATCCAGGGAAGGTCCAAGCTTTTCACACTTATTATTTGCAGATGACACTTTGTGTTTCTGTAAAGCAGAGGTTGAACAAGTTACTGTGCTTACCTCTCTTTTAGAACAATACAAGCTTTTCACTTGCCAGAGGGTGAATATGGGAAAGTCCACTATCATGTTTAGCAAGAACACACCCCAACACTTGCAACACACCATTTGCCAGAGGTTGCCTGGTATCAAACCTCATCAATCAAGCAGGTACCTGGGACTCCCTTTGGGGATTGGAAGATCAAAAAGAAAGCTTTTGAATATGTTTTGGAGACTGTAAGAACCAAACTTACCGGCCGGAGAAACAAACTCCTAGCAGCAGCTGGAAAAGAGGTGCTTATCAAAGCAGTTCTGAATGCTCTTCTAGTATTTACCATGGCATGTTTCAAAATCCCAAAAACTGGGTGAATGAGATCTCAAGGTTGTGTGCACATTTCTGGTGGAGCAAGGGTGAACTTCAGGATAAGGGCCTGGATTGGAAATCTTGGAATAAATTATCAATACCTAAAAGTGAGGGAGGCATGGGGTTTCAAGATGTGCTATTGTTCAACAGGGCCTTGATATGCAAGCAACTTTGAAGGATCACCTCTAGCCCTGAGTTGCTGGTGAGTAGAATTCTGAAGAGTAGGTACTTCCCATCAACCTCAATTTTTGAAGCAACAAAAACCCAAAACAGTTTCTGGCTCTGGAACAGTAGGGTTTCAATTATTCCTGACTTTGCTAAAGGATTCAAAACAGAGGTTAGAAATGGGGCTGACACTAGAATTGAAGATCCCTGCTGGGTACCCCAATTGAAAGATAAGAAACCAACTCTTCTGCCTATTGCAAGAGGTCACCTAACCTAGGTGAGAGATCTTTTTTATGAACACCAAACTGGCTGGAATGTTTGGCTGGTGAAGCAGCTTTTCACTGAAGAAGAAAGCACAGCTATTTTGAATATATCTACAGTCAACCCTGATAGGCCTGACAGGCATTACTGGTGTTTGCATAACAAAGGCCTGTTTACTGTCTCATCCATCTATTCAGAATTGATTCTCAAGAAAGTCCAGGAACTTGATATCCCAGAAAGCAGCAGCAACCCAAATTCCATTAGAGAGGCAATAACACTGACATGGAAGTTAAAGGTGAACAGTAAAATCAAACAACTTCTATGGAAATGCTGTTCTAGCACTCTACCTGTTATAACAGCTCTGAAAACCAAAGGGATTGATATTGATGTCATCTGTCAAGGTTGTGGAGAAGAACCTGAAACGGTGGAGCATGTCTTTTTCCACTGTCACAAGGCAAAACACCTATGGGAAATAAGTCCCATTCAATGGGATTGCTTACAGGAGCCTAACATTGAATTCAGAATATGGTGGAGACATATATTCTCGAGCAGCAAGTGTGAAGTGGCTGAAGACAGGATACAACTAACAACCTACATTTTATGGTGGTTGTAATATCCCATTCAGTAATTAATAAAAGTAATTATTTTAGTTCTAAGTTTGAACTAATTACTTTTATTAATAATGCTCGTTACTAGCTCCGAGCCAGTTGTTAAGTTATTCAGTTATAAATTCGACTTTTAGTCGAAAGCATTCTCAGTTAAATTATATTAAGTAATTGAGCCAGTTCATTAATTAATTCCGGTAAGTTTGTTTTTTAGAAATGGATTTTATTAATCGGGATTAATTATTTTTAGATGTGCGACAAGTTTTATGATTAATTGGACATGAGTGTGTAATTTAATTATTTTTATTTAGACATTATGTCTATTTAAATTAAATCAGAGTTTAACCGAGACATTAAAATATTTTAGTGAGAATCGATAAATTTTAGCCATTTCGGTACCTCGATATTATTTGTATGCCTTATTAGAATTCTATCGAGATCAATATAAACCTTATATTTCAGCCTTATAAGTTATATTTTTCACCCATGTAATAATTCATGTTTAAAAATTTTATTGGATTGGATTAAAAAGTAAAGAAATCATTTTTGAGACAAGTGGTAATTTTGTAGAGAAAATGTCAATTTACTTTTCGGCTCAATTATTTTGAACACGCCATTACCACTAGTCTTAAGAGTGAAGAGAGATATTTTTATAGTTTATGTCTCTATTAGTATTTCGTGTAAACAAGTATAATAGATATAGTAATAGATATAAAAATGTTATTCTAATCTCTATATTTACGCCACTATTTTTAAATAATTTCTTAAGCATTTTGTTTCATCTTGAGGTATTATTAAAATCAGATTTTAGAGATAAGTTTTGAATTCATTTTCACGCCTCATTAAGATTAGTAGATAAGGATAATGACTTTTATTATATTTTTTTTCTTCTTCAAGTGTTATACGGATATGAGTTTATATCTACATATATTTTCATGAGCAAGTTATTATTATTGCCAAGTCAATGTCCATAGAATTAGTTTAATCAAATCTGTCTTATTATTTTAGGGTCATTTCTTAGCTTGGTTATACTAAGTCTCCTCATGACACAGGAAGTGGGACTCAGTTACATGATTAAGTATTTAAAATGCTAGGTGTCATTAAAGATTAAGACCATTTCTCCACTCAATACCTATTCCATTCGTTTATAAAATCTAGCACCAGGTTCGAAGTAAACTTTAAGTTATAATACCAGTTTAGTTTTCTTAAATCATCTTTTTCTTAGCAAATATAAAAGAAAAACCGAGAGTTAGACATAGAGAAGGAGTACGCGTGATTTCGTTCGGGGAAGGAATATTACTGAGTGTACTTATACCAACCTGACTTCAAGGAGTTCTTTGAAGGTTAGAATAAGTTTATTAAATTTTTTTTTCAGTAATCATATGATATAATAAGAATTATTATATGGTTAAATCAATCCAAGTTTATGTCTAAGGAGTAGTTCGAATTTGTAATCATTTAAGCTTTAAATTTGAAAATTTAGTTATGAGCATGATATGCATAACCTGGCATGTTAAGCTTATTATGGATATTTCTTGTGTAAGTGCTGATTATATAGGTGAAAGAATTATGTCATTTGGCATAGTATAGCTTGAGTTATAAATTTTTGAAGTTAAGCGTGCAAGTTGAATTTTATGTTCTTTATTTCAGCTGTGACTTTAAAATTTTAATAACTCCATATATACGCATGATAAAATTATGGAACTTTTACGACATGCTTATATATAGGTTAAGAACATGACTACCAAATTTCATGATTTTATGTTGAGAAATGAGCGAGTTAAAATATTTATATGGCATACATGTCAAGATGATTTTATATGCAAGAGTATTCAGTACATGGTTGAGTTTTTAAAATGAAAATTTTAGGAAAAAATTCTTATATGAGTGATGAGCAATTTGACCAAGTTTCAGCTCAATATGTTGAGTATGTGATTTTATAAAAATTGTTTCAAGTCTAGTATATTAAGATCATAATTTAATGTTATGATTAAAAGTTGAATTGTTGAGTATTAAGTTGAGATTTTAGTATCAAGTAAGTTTAAGATAAGTTTAATAGTTTATAAAGTTTTATAAATCATGAATATGATGTTGATAAAAGTAAGCATATTTTAAGTTTAAATCAAGTATAATGTGAAATATAGTTATTTTCACATTTGAGTTATGATATACTAAGTATAATACCATATTAATGTTTATAAAGACATGATATACAAGGTTAAGTAATTGACCTTAAGTATAAGTAAAAAGAGAAGTTAAGTATAAACTTGAGAAAAAGCAAGTTTAATGAATTTCTATAAGATTTGGATAAGTTAAAAATCCTAAAAATCTTATTGAGTATATGAGCATAGTACTTAGTATATTTGTTTATATTTGATGTAACTTGCAGATACGGTACCAGTACAGCACTTATCATTTTTCAAATGCTTTCAAAGACAAAAGGTGGGGACCCTGAACGGGTATCACATTGAGTACGATATGTGATTGGGATGAGGAGACCATCAGTTGTCTCAAAAATTATATCCCGAAGTTAAGGTTTATTACGCTTGGGATGAGGAGGCATTAATTTGTCTCATAAGATTATATCCTAAGTTCTGGTGGAGGCGAAACGGGCCTTAGAAATATCCATCAGAGTGTGCACACGTACCCGATTAACCATCGGCCAGAGAAATGAAAGTTTAAGTTTAAGTTACCGATCAGATATCGGTTTATGATTATCCATATTCGTTACTCACCCCCATGAGTTTTAATTTCAGGTAACAGGTTGAAGAGGAGGTGTGAGTGGAGCAGTGTTGGTGTGGATCGTGGATTCAGATGAAGATAAGCTTTGATACGGACATTGAAAACAGTCTGTATAATTAACCACGTTTTTAAGTATTTCCGCTATGTACATTGAGTATTGAATTTGCATTTTAATGAATTGTAGATACAAGTTTTTACCATTATGAGAAATATGATTATGTTATTTTAAAATGCAAGTTTAAAGGAAATCTGTTTTAATTATGTCTAAAGAAGTATTAGACAAAAGTTTAAAGATAAAAGGATTTTCAAGATGATGAGTTTGAGTAGCATTCCGAGTTAGTCGCAAAAGATTTCGAAAGAATTAAGTATATTCGAAGTAAAAGTTGCGAAAAATTTACTCTGATAAGCGGGGTGTTACAGTGGTTGTGGTGTTCTAGGAACTTATGTTTGTTTGAAGGCATCAACATCCCAACTCGGTTGCTGCTCAACAGTGCAATCAGAGAATGGATTGAATTTTCTTCTTCATAGCTAGTTTCTGTGTTTTAGTTCTTTGCTTTGTTTCTGGTTTTCAGTTTTAGTGTAGCTTCTTGCTCTTCTGTTTGAACAGGGAATCTAATCTAGGCATGTTGCAGGGGATTAGTGTTTCATGTTTTTTAGTTTTCTGTCTGTTCTTAGTTGTTTCTAGTGTTGGGCGTCTAGGTCGCTTGCATGCGAGTCCTCCCAGTTTTCAGTTTTCAGGTTTCAGTTGTAGATCATTTGTACTCGAACTTTGTTCCCAGTTTAACACAACTTCTATCGTCTCAAACAAAAAAAAAAATCCTTAATAATTAGTCAAATACATATATTTGACCTTAATATGTTAACTTATTTACAAAAATGCCATCTCATGTTTGACTGCTACTATTAGTATTTGGCTTCATCATGGCCATTGGTTTGATATATCCAGTAGACTACAATCATTCTAATTTTTTTCACTACCACCCTTTCT